>JAPYZR010002587.1:331-24325 GCA_030522945.1 Trichopria nigra
AATAATATGTTTTATAAAATACAAATTTCTTTTTCGATTTTGTGGGAGTCTATGTCGTCCTGCACGCGATCTTCTGATTTCTGGTAAATTTCACTGACACTGATGCCACTGTAAAAACGGTTAAAAATCACATAGAAATTATTGAGGAACCAGACAAGGTTATGTTTTTACATATCGTCAGGTTGGCAATACGATTGTATGTATGCACATATCGTGGTACATATATGTATACGTCACATCATATAGGGGATTTGGCCGTAAATGGCGTAGTCATTTGTATACTCGAAACATTAGGTTTGTAATGACGTTTAGTTTTCATTTTGCATTTTAGAAAAATACTGAAATTTGACGAAAATTTGCATCACCAACATAATTTTAGGTCATGTGTACCTTCCTTGCGACATGTCAACGTTCTCCAAGGCTATGAGGAAGATTTTCTTCGATGGATGTTTGTTTAGAAACTGTTTCTAAGCTATTCAAGGTAGAATATTTTTTCGCGTAATTAAATATTAATCATTAATAATTTTAGAGTATGCTGACTTGAATTTCGATCTCATTTACAGCGGAAATGGACATGATTAGTATAGAGAATGTAGAGTCTGGCATCAGAACGAAGGGATCGTCTATGAGGCAGAGTTGCATTAGTTCCAACTCCATTTGTTATGTTGTCATTATTATAGCCACCCTTGGCTTTCTCGGCGCTATTGTTTTCCTGTGCCGGGATTACATAAAGGTCCTGCTGTACTGGATTGAACATCAAAATGCCGTAGTAGTCACCATAATCCTCATTGCCTTGTTTACGGTTGTCTCCTTTCCGATCGTCATCGGATATTTATTCCTCATCATTGCCAGTGGTTATTTATTTGGCATTGTGCGCGGTGTGGCAATGGTTGTGCTTTCGGCGAATCTCGGTATTGCCATCGCTCATGCAGTTCTTGGAGCACTGTCATCCAGCTTACCAATTGGGGCGCTACTACAAAGCGACACTGCCAGGGCGATACTGAGAGTTATATCTGGGCCTCAGGCCTTTAAGGTTGTGCTTTTTACGAGACTGACTCCAATTCCCTTTGGACTCCAAAATACGATATTTGCGGTAAATGAAATTCAATGAGTTTTTCACCAATTTTGCAGTTTTCATGTAATTTTCCAATCATTATGACGAAACACGTTTTAACTTGCAGGTTAGTAACATCAGTGGCATTCGGTATCATTTGGCAAGTGCAATCGGTCTTCTTCCGGCACAGCTTATTAATGTTTATCTCGGTAGCAGTTTACGTTCTATGCAAGATGTTCTTGAAGACCGGTCGACCGCAGCTACCGGTTACATTGTTTTCTGCTTTCAGGTACATTTTACTTGAAAAATGTATAATTAAGTATAAAATAACATTAATGCTGTATTCAACTAATTACTAAACCTTGTGAAAATATTTTTTTACAGATTTTTATTGGTGTATCATTGATGGTATACGTCGTGCAGAAGGCAAGAAGAGAACTGCAGCTAGCGCTTTTAGAAGCAGACCTCACATCAGTGTCAGATTCGCAACATTATCTTATCGATGCCTCTGACTCAAAACTCATCCTTACTAATCTCATTGCTTAAATACTACTCTTCTTCATGCATTCGCCCAAAGACACTCCTACACGTCATACAGTTTAGCCTTTTTTTTTTTGCCTAACACGAATTGAAAAAGGTCAATCAGGAGATTAGTCCCGTTAAGTTAAACGAATATTTATTTGCGCCTTGGACTGAACCAAATTCTTCCCCGAACTGCATTTGTCACGGAACATTTGCATTTACTCGTTGGCAGATTTCTGATTTATTTTTCATCTGGAATACAGCAGATAGCTTTCCAGTGTCACTTTCGAAGTGCACCAACTTCGATTTCGGCAATGCCGTTTTGTATTTATGTGAATGTATAGATAACCGAATCGTTTCGTGGCCTGTACAAATGCGCTGACGCGTTTTTACACGATTGTAATATATTTCCTAAAAGTCGATGAATTTCGCAGATGCTCAACGAACTTCCTCGGAGCTCCGCAATCTCCCGACGCGTTCGATGAATTTCACACGTCTTCGTACGTCCGGTGAAGTAATAATAGTTTTTTGAAATTTTTAATTTCTATTTTGACAAAACTTTGTCAATAAACATGCTGTGAAGTTTTCAGACAAATATCCAATATAGTTCGCTGACAAATAACTATGATTCGTTCGATGCATTTTCTGGAGACTTTATGTAGCATTTAAAAATGTGATATTTTAATTTGTATACTTTCATGATCTTTACGCAACTCTTTCCTCTAGTTACGTAGAACTGAAATAATTATGCCAAATCTAATATAAGCTTCGAGTTTCTTCAAGAAATTTTCACTAGGGAGTTTATTCAAACTCACCAAATTGTCTAGGAGGTCGATGAATTTCAAAAATTCCCAATTTAAATCTTCGAGGAAATTCGTAGAATTTTCGTCAACACGAAGACAGAACATAAGCTAGACCTTAAAATAATCTAATTAAGACTGGGGTAACGAAAGTAAGCGTTGTTCAACGACCCTTGGGTTTTCCTTGATTTCATTTTAATCCAATTTTGTTCCTTCGGTCTTCCGTTTTTTATTTTTAATTATACACGAATAAAAACTTCGAAATTGCACAGATTTTCCTGACGATTCTCGTATCGCCGCTTTACGCTTCGTAAGCTTCTTCGTACGTACTGTTTGTACTAATACGAATATCATCGTGAAATATTATAATTGTTGTTGTTGATTATTATTGCGTACATTATATTTGCTCTCTACGATCGCCAGGAAGATGAGCATATTGAAATTCCTCGAATGCGTTCTACATGAGCAAGTAGACTTGAGATACACATCAAAGAGGATTTAGTGATAAATTGCAAAAAAGTGTAATACTGTCTATAACTGTATCATAACTACGTCCGATTATTATACATGGCAATAAATTTTCTCTATAAAAACGATTAGTTATTTTAATTAATTAAACGGACAGAACAGCAACGAGAAGAGAACTGAATTACGTAGAACATTGAGTTGTCAAAATATATATGGATAATGAGAAACACGTTGGTTCGAGTTGAGAAATTTCCAGACTGATTGTGTCGCAGTATAGAACCTTAGATATTCAAGAACTTTAACGAAAAGTTATCTTGCAAATATAAAGGTTTCAAACGCTGAAAATATCAGATCTTTGAAGAAAATGCTTCGGTGCACATTTACGATTTGATTTGCAGCAAGAAATACCCTAGAAAAGTGTTAAGCAAAGGAAATTTATTCATGAATGATTACGTGAGGTAATGTAAATATGAAAAGCAAAATCCATTTATTCATTTCAAGTATTCATCTTACACAGTATTTAATCCTACACCGATCCGACGTAGACGAACTTTTCTCTTTTCTCTGCGTCCAGCCTTCTCTCCCTGTGCCTCTGCAACGCCGTCCGGAATACGTCAATGGTGAAGTCCGCATCCTCCATTGTTACGCACATTGGTGGTTTTATTCTCAAAACCTATTAACGAATAATTCGTAATTATTGTAATAAACACATTCTTCTTATAATTATAATACAGTCGATTTTATTTTATTCGCATAGTATTGTCACCAATACTGTGCGAATAAAACTCAATGAAATGAATAATGTCATATAAATAAAAACAGTCAACATTTTTGAGAATGTATAAATACTGTACTCTTTATACTTATACAATGTTTATATTTTGTGTAAGGGCTTGTATCGTATACTTTTGTTAAAATAAAAAAATAAAAAATATAATAAACAGCAAAGTACAACAATAATGTATAAACGTTTAAAAATATACAAATAACGAGGAAGATTAAAAGTATCAATTAAAGTTGACAAAAGTTGCCAATGTATACAAATAAAACAAAAATTTATTGAAATTATGGAGTAATTGAAATGGGCAATTTTTGACGAGTTTTACTAAAATATTAGTCACGCTATTGTTCTTCGTTTTTTTTTTTTTTAATTTTGAGAGAAAGGTTTATTTATTTATTTATTTGTATATATCGACCATAAGGTCCTTATAAATTTCACCCTGGAAAAAATCGAAGCGGAAAATTGTCCAAATTCACTCTTAAATGACACTTATGTTACTTTTAAGTCGCTCTTAACGCCTAATAAAGAGTGCGTGTGAATTTGGACAATTTTCCGCTTCGATTTTTTCCAGGGGTACCGGTACGCTTCAATTTTTGCCAGGGCAATAAATTTAAAAAATCATTAATGTTGATAATAACAGTTACAAAAAAAGTAATCGAACAGGAAAAAGAAAAAATTTGAAATATCGTAAATAACAACATTTGAAACAGCCCTGGTAAAAATATGTGTCCAAATTCACGCTTGAGTCTCACGCTTTATTAGGCGTTAAGAGCGACTTAAAAGTAACATAAGTGTCATTTAAGAGTGAATTTGAACAATTTTACGCTTCGATTTTCTCCATTCGATGGCGATAAAAAATGTCAAAATTTGGAAAACGTAAAACAAAAAATATATATTTCAAAACAACAAAATAATAAAAAAGTAGGAAACAATTATTTATAACTTCAAATTAAAAAATAACAAAATTTGAAAAAAAAAACAAAATGACAAAAAAGTAAGAAACAATTCCTTACAATTCCTTGAAAAATAACCAAATTGGAAACAAAATTTGATAGTAAATAAAAAGAAAATTATAGAAAAAGTAGGTAACAATTTTATCCCTTCCAAGTTTCAAACCGAAAAATAATAAAATTTAAAAAATAAACAAAATTAAAAGAGAAAAAACTCGATGACGATTTAACATAAAACAAAATTTGGAAATGGTAAAAAAAAAATATAAAATGCAAAATAAAAACCAAAATTACAAAAAATTGGAAACAATTCGTTATTTTTCAAATTCCAAATTGAAAATTACAAAATTTCAGGAAGATACGATTAGATAGGGATTAAAAATAAATTTGGAAAAGGTAAAACAAAAAATATAAAATAAAATAAAAACAACACAATAAAAAAAAAAAGTATAAAACAGTTCGTTTTTCCAACTTTCATATTGCAAAAAACAAATTTTGAAAAAGACATTTGATAGAGATAAATAAATACAAAGTGACAAAAAAGTAGGAACCAATTCTTTTTTATCCAATTTTCAAATCCAAATACAAATACAAAAATTAGAAAAAGATAAAATTTGATAACGAATAAAATTTAAAACAAAATTTGGAAATGATAAAAAAAAAAAAGACAAAAAATACGAAACAATTTCTTATTTTCCAATTTTCAAATTAAAAAAATAACGAAATTTGATGGAAAAGACAAAACTTGAGAAAAAAGAAACATTTCGAAAAGAAATAAAAAAGAAGAAACCAAAAATTGATACTGAAAACCGGTTTTGTCTTTTGTAATTTTTAAATTAAAAACAAAACCTTAATAGCAAAAAAAAAAAAATAAAATGACTTTATCTGTTTTAATTATTAACTAAAAATGAGAAAATTTGACACACAAAAATGTCAAAAATCAAAACTAAACAAAACGAAAATTGTGTAAAACTATAAAATGGCAAAAAATTCAATGTCCATTTATTTTTAATAGTGATAAACAACAGCGGCGGTGTAATATCAAAATTTATGACTTCGGGGCAAAAAGAAATTTGGAAAAGACGAAAACACAAGAAAAATCGTCGTTCATGGCAAAAAAAGAACATTTATAAAAATAAAAAAAAATAACAATCGACTTCATTTTTTTCAAGTTTTATTATGAAAGATATATAGTACAATTTGAAAGAGACAAAATTTGAAAAAAAAAACAAAACCAAACCTTTAAAAGGAAAATATAAAATCAAATTAAAAATTAAAAATCTAACAACAATCATTTGTTTATCAATGTCTAAATTGAAAAAGATAAATTAAGAATTGTGAAAGCAAAAAAAAAAAAAAATGAAGGGAAAAAAACAATTTGAATACTAAATATTGATATTCGACTTGATGATCTTTTTAATTTTTAAATTTAATGATAAGAAAATTTGAACCAGAAAACAATTTTAGAAACAGCTGTTTGAAGACAAAAAAGTTTTAAACTGATAAAAAATTTAAAAATGCGACGCCCTTCCAAATAGCAAAAAAAGCAGACATACCTATACTGCCGATTTGCTATCTGGGCTTTCAAAAGTTAGAACGTCAGTATAATATCAAAATTTGAACGAAATAAAATTCCAAACAAAAAAAAATAAATGCGAATGCAATTTTTATAGCAATTTTAAATGGGAAAATACACAAACACTAACTTAATAAACGACAAAACAAAATGAACATTTTAAAACATAATAATATCAAATTTAATGTTGCGAAAATCTTTAATTCAATTTTCACATCGAAATAAGGATAGGTTGAGAATTTATTGTAAAAGTAATATAATATATATAAACAACATCTAAAAAAAATGATGAAAAATATGGAAAGCCGACTTTATCCATTTTTACCATTCGAATCAGAAATATAAAACTTTTTCAAAAAAATAAAAAACAAAACTTACATTTCCTCGAACTCCACCCTTGCCCGCCAAAATGCCCATGTCCTTGATGTCTTCGAAGATTTGCGCAAAATCGTCCCTTGCCATTGGCTCCCTCGTTTCGGGATTGGCCACGAGTTCCACTCCAATCATCAATCCTTTTCCACGTACGTCACCGATGATCGACGGGTATTCGTCCATCAAACCACCTAGCCCGTGCAACATATGGGTACCCACGGTCAGGGAATTTTCTTGAAGGCATTCCTCGTCTATTATCTGAAAATCATATAATGCATACCCATATAATACATCTTAAACATAATTATCTCATTAAAAATAAACGCGAATGATATATATATATATATATATATATATATATATATATATATATATATATAATTGTATTAACAATAGTTATACGACAAAGTTGAAATTTTGTTTTATTTATTTTATCACGTGATTCCGAGATGTCATATTCGCCTATTCATGAAGTTCGTCGGACGATTTATTACGAATTGCCTTCAATGCCGAATATATTAATATATTTCATGTCGTGATACCCCGTTTTGTATGCAGAATATTTATGCTCGGAAACGAATGGCAAGGTCTCGTCCACGGGTCGTAAACATATTAATGCTTAATTTTTATGCCTCTCGCGCGGTATACTTTCTTCTTGTACATATTTTGTTATTTTCATTAAATGCCCCCAGATAGCAAAATAAAAAGGAGTTCAGTATATGATCTCGGAATGCGATTTTCTGAGCATGAGGTCATAAAGACCACATAATGACATCGTGTTCAGAAAAACCTCAGAAAGTGGCGCATCTGACCTCTTTTAGAGTTCATTCTGAAAAGTGGCGCATCTGACCTCTTTTAGAGTTCATTCTGAGATCATTCTGAACTCCTTTTTATGTCTGCTGTCTGCGGGCCAGGATTGGAATACAACGTCACAGAAACATGAACAAAAAATAAGGGATTAATTTTTGCAAAAATTGTATGCGTTAACCTTAATATAATATAGAAATATTGTCGTAACATTACTGCATACCGCAGTAAACGAAAAAGAATTGAATATTCAAAATTTGGATTAAGATGGATTCAGAATGATTAAGATGGATTCATTTTACATACCAATGAATACTTCCCAATCCTTTTTAATCCAAAATTTGACCTCCCAATCCTTTAGGAATTAAAGTGTCAAAAAAGGGATTAAAACCGTTAGAAAAATTACGTGATTGGCTTATATCGGCTAATCAAAATGAAAGCTCTTTTTGCCTTGTTTCCATTTTATTCGTTTACTGGGTATAATGTCACAGTAATGTTACTGAGAAAATTTTTTGGGGATTATATAGTATTTACAGTGACATTGCTGAAATATAACTGCAATGCATCGCTGTACAACATTACCGTTTATATTGTAATGTTACTGTAATATTACTGCAAGTTGTCGTATTCGAACGCATCGATGCGGATGAAATACATCTCGAATCGCAATAGGGCGTACCAAAATATCTATACGAAAAATCGAAAATATACGAATGAATGAAAATCATTCATTACGGGAAAATAATGTCATTTACAAGATACTTTTGTATAAATTATTGCGTAAATTTGTCTAAAAACTTACGTCAATGACGGCAGAACCCACGACGCAGGCGACGGGATTTCCGCCGAATGTGTTGAAATGCGCGGCTCTGCTCAGGGCCTGGGCGATTTCCGGTTTAGTCACCACGGCTCCCATTGGATATCCGTTGCCTATTCCTTTCGCCATGGTAACAATGTCGGGGTCTATTCCGTGCCCTTGAAATCCCCAGTAAAATTCACCGGTTCTCCCGAAGCCCGTTTGGACTTCATCCGCTATGCAGAGTCCTCCGCTCCGTCGAACTCGTTCGTAGACTTTTCTCAAGTAGTCCTTCGGATATTGCACGGTTCCACCGACTCCCTGTTTTCAAAAAAAAAAAAAAAAAAAAAAAATACCTATACTTCTGCATAATCATATAGGGTTTTTTTGCAATTATTAAAAAAATTAAAATTACCTGAATACTTTCAGAAATGAAGGCGGCGATTCGTCCGTCACTAGGAAGTTGATATTGAAACGTATCTTCGAAATCTGATAAATATTTCTCCGAAGCGAAACAGCTGCCGGGATTACAGGTGCATTTTCGATTTCCCGGCGAGATCGGGCTGTCGCGACATCGAGAACCTCCCCATGCTCCGGAGTAAACGTTCGGATTTGTAACCTTTCCAATGAAGACATACATTTTTATACCTATCATTTCTATATATGAACGCATAAAATAAATCAATGAGCATATTAAAAATGGAATGGGTTTAATTTAAAATAAAAATTTAATAAATATCCAAGTTTAAAAAATTCAAGTTTTTGATAATAAAAACATTTATTGGAGTAAAAATCATCATTGAATAACTTGGTGAACGGACAGACGTTCATGAAATTATTTTACGTAGTCCGAATTTTCATGAAGCGAAGTACCTAAAGGCCGGTTTTCATGTAGCGAAGTATATAAAGGCTGATTTTCACGAATCGACGTACAAGTCGACATATGTATTACTGTTGTCAGATAGTGTATTCTTTCAAAAACATCTATACTAGACATTATAATGATGCATCAGATTAAAAAAAAAACACACATTTTTTCGAAAGACTTACGTGAATATGTCCGGGAGGTTGGACAACGGGATACCTCCAGTTGGAAGACGCGGTTGCGGCAGCGGATGCCTGGGTTCCACCGTGATAGCAATTTTTCAAAGAAATGACCTCGTTACGTCCGGTGTACAGTCTTGCCATCAACAAGGCAAGTTCGGTTGCTTCGGAACCGCTGTTCACCAGGTACACGGATTTCAAGTTTCCCGGCAATTTTGAGCTTAATTTCTCCGCGTACTCGTGGAATCGCGGCTGCATGTAGATCGTCGTCGTATGGGCGAGCTTTTTCATTTGCTCGACCATTGCCGAGAGTATTTTTCTGTAGAGTGATAAAAAACATTATTATTATTATTATTTTTGTTTGTTTTTCAAATTTACTTAACAACTTTTTTAGTTTTTCTTTCTTGGCAATTTTGACTTTTTTACATTTTTCATTCACTTGTTTTTGGGATTAAACGATTAATGGGGTAACAATTGCGTTTACATGCCTCAAAAAGGAAATATAGGGGATTATATTTGAAAAATATGGCGATCCATTCCTAACTTATGGACAAATTTGGACAAATAAGTTGTAGTTTAAGGGTAAAAATTTGTTATTTAGCTCCAGTCAGTTTATCCTATAGTAAAAAAATGGCGGGAAAGTATGAAACTTCTAGAAATACGTGTTTTTCTTAAATATTTCTGTAATAAATTGACATTAATAAAAATTTTTGTCTCAGAATGTAAAATTTCGATTTATTAAATATACCTGCTCACTTTTCAATATATTTGACGATGTTAGTATAATATTTAACAAGTCTCATCGGTAAATATTCCCTACTTTGTTTTATTACATTTTTTTTTTTATTTTTCGGAGTATATTGAATCGAAATACAATGATGGATTTTCAATATTCAAAATGGCGAATCCAATATGGCGGTTAGAATACTGTATTTTATATTATTCCCGAATAAAAAAAATCGTTTCATATATTCTTTTTGTAATTTCCGTGAAAAAATGTTCTTTGTCGTTTTGCGATTGATTTCATTGATTCTTGGGGAAAAAATCATGAAATCCTGAACTTTATGATTTACGATGAGTGCAGCATTACTCGGGGTCCATCTGATTCTATAAAATTATTCAACGTATGCTTTCTCACTATGCATATTCTCGATGTGAACCTTTTTCTAATAAGAGACATGAAAGAATATGCATACAGAAAATATGTTATATATAATTTTTTGTATTTTTTTTATTTTTTATTTTGTCATTGTTTTTTTTTTCCTATTTTTTCATTGTATTTTTTTTCTCTCTTTTTTTGTATTTCATTTTTACTTTTACGTATTTTTATTATAATTTTTCAAAACTTATTTTTTATCATTTTCCACGAGCATTTTGGTAGCAAGTTATTTACAAAAACGATCTAAAACCCAGATAATACGTCAAGTTAACTTTTTTTGTTTTCGTGGTAGCTGATTTGAAATTGATTATGAAAAAGCGGTGGGAGCGGTGTGAGGACGAAAATATCGATTTTATTACGTAAAATTGACGTCCAATTGTAAATGGGACTATTGCATGTGGTATCAAAATTAGGCGACTTTGTATAACGACTGACGAGGACATTCAGGAAAGATTCTTTCGTTTAATGTAACACGATAAAATTTTCGCCTAATAATTCTAAACAAATTTCGCTAAAAATTGACGTATATATACCTTATCATAAAAGAAACGCGTAAAAGCGCTCTAAAAATCCCGTTAAATTCAAACATCGCAGATTTAATACAATTGCATATTCATATATGGCCCGTTACAACAACAACATGCAAATATCGTGTTAGTTTATACGCTTATTCCGATTAAAAACCTTCCATATATACTCAATAACTTTATATACTTTCGGTTTACATATAAAAAAAAATAAAAAAAAATCATGCGGTCATTCGATTATTCTACCTAAATCTGAGATTACATTCTTCTGATTTAAAAATGTAAATAAACAGGCGTCTAATCCTACGCATTCCGTTGCGCAATCGAATGTCACGAGGCCAAGTCGTATAAATGCAACTCGGAGAGAGAAAGGTTCGATGTCGTGTAATGAACCGGGCACATAAGTGCGTACTTTTAAAACGGGCAATAAACCTCTGTCGAAAGAAACGACGCAATTATGCTTGAAATTCAAATTTTTCCTTCAAAAAAACAACGAAATTGATGAATTTCGCATGAAAATTTGATTATTACAATCGTCTTTTCATCCTTTAGCTTGAAAAAATGGTCTATAGATAAGCTTTGATAGGAATTTTCAACATTCCTTGATAAAATGACAGGTTGACATTTATTTCGGAGTTTTTACAAGATACGAAAATGTCGAATTGAGATAAAATCATGATGATACCAGGTAAATTTGAATATCTTTCAACATCATTACAGTTGATGAAACTGACGCAAAAATCGCATATAAAAAAGAAAGTAACTCGAAGATTGGGGACTTACGGATGAGAGTGGCCGACGGACACGGTTGCGATACCACCAAACATATCTAGGTATCTTCTGCCTTCGTGATCCCACAGCCATTGTCCGCGGCCTTCGTGCAACAATAATGGCTTTTTATAAAAAGGCTGCAGAGACGGTGAGACATCCGAACCGCGAGAGTTCAAGATTGTATCGTAATCAGCACCCTGCATGAAAAAAAAAAACGTCAAAAATATATATAGCATTTGATCGACATTCGTCACCCCAAAACGACAGAGACGTTAGAAATGTTAGAAATTGGAGAAACATAAAAAAGTCGGAAACGTCAAAATCGTCAGAAATGTCAAAACTCATAAGAAATATTAAACCGGTCCAATGAGTCAGAAACATTAGAAATGACAGAAACGATAGTAATGTTGTAGAAATGGGAGAAACATACAAGTCAGAAACGTCAAAATCGTCAGAAATATTAGAAATATCATAAATGTCAGAAACGTTAGAAACGTCAAAATCGTCAGAAGTGTCAGAAACGTCAGAAATATCAAACCTGTCCAAAGAGTCATAAATGTCAGAAACTTTAGAAATGGCAGAAACATGAAAAAGACAGAAACATCAGAAATATCGGAAATATCAGAACTATATATATTCGAAAAGTCATAAAAAAGTTAGAAACGTCAAAAAGTCAGAATAATGTTAAAAACATAAAAATCGTCACAAATGTAAAATATAATATCAGAAATATCATAAATATATATCTTATAAGCGTCAGAAACTTGACAAATACAAAAAAAAAAAGGCAGAAACGTAAAAATTGTCAAAATCGTCAGAAATGTCAAAAAACATAAGGAGTAAGTATATTAAACCCGTCCAATAATGAGTCAGAAACATTATAAATGACAGAATCGTTAGAAATGGGAGAAATGGGAGAAACATAAAAATGTCAGAAACGTCAAAATAGTCAGAAATGAAAAAAAAATATATCACAAATATCATAACTATATCTGAAATGGCAGAAACGTCAGAAACTTATTGAAAAACATAAAAAAGGCAGGAATGTCAAAAAACGTGAGAAATATTAAACCTGTCTAATGAATCAGAAATGTCAGAAATGACAGAAACGTTGGAAATGTTAGAAATATGGAGAAACATAAAAAAGTCAGAAACGTCAAAATAACGTTAAACACATAAAAATCGTCAGAAACGTAAGAAAATATCAGAAATATCATAAATATATCTTAAATGTCATAAACGTCAGAAACTTGACAACTATAAAAAAGGTAGAAATGTAAAAATTGTCAAAATGACAAAAAACATAAGAAATATTAAACCCGTCCAATTAGTCAGTAACGTCAGAAACTTGAAAAACATAAAAAAGGCAGGGATGTCAAAATTGTCAGAAATGTCAAGAAACATGAGAAATATTAAACCCGTTCAATGAGTCAGAAACGTTTCAAATGACAGAAACGATAGAAATGTTATAGAAATGGGAGAAACGTACAAGTCAGAAACGTCAAAAACGTCAAAATCGTCAGAAGTGTCAGAAACATCAGAAACATCAGAAATGTCAAAGAAATGGCAGAAACATAAAAAAGCCAGCAACGTCAAATATATATCGAAAATATCCGAAATGTCATAGAAAAGTCGGAAACGTCAACAAGTCAGAATAACGTTAGAAACATCAAAATCGTCAGAAATTGTGTTTTTCACTTTTTTTATATAGAAAATAAAATTTTCTAAATATATAACTTTTTAGCATTTTCTTGAAGTGAAAATTAATAAAGTTGATGAAAATATAAATCTTATTGCAACAAAACAATGTTTATTGTATGATCGGCAAAAGAATAGTTTGTTTGTTGTTTTCTTTTTACATACCTAAAGTTGATAAAGTTGAAAAAGATCTGGAAAAACTGACTAAAAATTAAAATTATATACATATTACGTGCTACTTTTAAAAAATCATACGATTTTCCCAAAGTTGATAGAAACTTTGACAATTATCGTGAAGACATTTCTTGAAATTACACTCAAAAACGTGAAAAATTGATTAATTTCATTGTCCAACAAAAAAATGTTTTTGAATAAAAATTGACATTTAGCTATAGAATATATATATCACCTCATAAGCGGACGGCGTGAATTCCGATTTCGGCATTGATTGGCTGTACTGGCGTTTGGCTGCGCTCATTACGCAAAATTTCTTGCAGTACCGTGCACCTATGCCTGGAAAACAATAAATCACGAAAAATACACATTTAATAAGAATGGAAATACCACAGTAAAAAAAAATGATTATAAAACATCAAAACTTATTGGATTAACAATAGAATTCAGAAGTATTCGTTTCTTAGAAGAAATGAATCCATTTTGAATCATTTTTAATCCTATTTTTTAATCCAAGTTTTCAACTATCAATCCTTTTTTTTTACCGTGACGTTCTAATCAATTCGTTTCGCGAATAATATATTGGTATAGATATAATAGGACGTTGTGTTTATTGATGAAATGCCAGTTACAAAAATGTTATATATATATATATATATATGTATATACGTATTCTTTATAATCTCATTCTCGAACCGCATTCTCATTCGTACAAATTATCAAATCATTATCTGCGTTACCGCAATTACGTAAACGCGTGTAAAATGTATATCAACAAGCATCAAATTTAGAGTGATGTCAAAACGCACGTCACGGCATATTTTGCAACGTTAACGACATTACTATATAATAGTGCGTGGTCAATAAATTTGTCAACTAATGGCCCGAAGTTGATTAATAGCTGTTGATGAAAGACTATACACAAATTTATAGATTTAAATTGTCAAAATATGCAAACAAACAAAAATTATATATGCAAACATAAAAAATGAAAGCAGTCTTACATCAGTTGATATATAATTTTGAATTAAAATTAACACATATATACCACTAATCATATATATATATATATATATATGTCCCACTAATCGAACATGGATTGTAATGAAATAGTTTCGTATTAATTATTTTTGAACTCTTATATTGTCAATTTCGAATGCTTCCAAATCGAAAAAAAGTATACGGTTATTAGAAAAACAATTCGGCGGATTTAATTTGAAAAAAAATATACCGATAAATTGCTGGAAAGACTTTTTTCTATCAATTTTTTTGACGATTCGTTGCAAAAAATGTATGGACAATAGTGGACAAAATATAGTTTCCGTGAACATTTTTTGTCCTTATAAAAATGGCGGTCAACTGGAAATTTCTTATTGTTTTTGCTACAATTCTGTTGATCGATATACATCGACATTGAACGAGAATTTAGGGATGTAGTGACTTTCTTTAAAAATTAATAAATATTAATAAATTCATAAGATTTATGAAAAACTGAAGTTGATAAATTATCGAAAGCTCGAATATGGTAACTGATGGTAAACTAATAAATGTTGACAAATGCACATGCATTCTTTACGATTATAGACAAAGTTGGAAATATTGAAATAGTACTTTATGCACCAAGGGCGTGAAACGATCATTTTACGCCCGTGTTGCATACAATATTTTTCGATCCGAGGGGCGTAAAATGTCCATTATACAAAATTAAACAAATACTACGTCAAATTTTGCGTTTTTTAATTTGCAGACTATTTTTATTTCACGCCCCCCGGGCGTGAAATTGGCATTTTACGCCCTCGAGGCGTGGAATCGGCATTTTACTCCCCTAAAAGGAGGCGTATAATGGACATTTTACGCCCCCTGGATCGAAAACTTCTTTTTATACGTGACTATACTGATATTTGAACGAAAAGCTCGAAGGTTGATAAAATCTTAAACGTTGACAAGACATCAAATATTCTTGAAATATAAAAGTTCGTAAACTTTGAAAAATGTTTAAACTACGAAAGTTCTGTAATTATGTCCAATTCGATCTGAAAAACAAAAACAAAAAAAAAAAAATCGATACATTCTCAAAGTTCGTCAAAAGTCTTAAATTTTTTCATTTTCAAAATTTGTAATTTTCAATAAAGTTGATAAAAAGTTCATAAAACTCGATGAAATTAAAACCTTGGAAGTTGATAAATTACTTACTATAATATCTTACAAAAAAAAAATGGATAAGTAATTTAATTTTAAAAGCCCATAAAAGTTGAAAATTTTCTGAAATTTCACAAAATTCGAATTGAAAACAATGATTCCACTTTGTTGATAAATTTTCGAATATCGATAGAATCATAAATTATGATAAACTCCTAAATGTTGACAGGACATACATTGAAAACTTTTATGTATTACCGCTGATTGCTCGAATAACTGAAAGGTTGATAAAATCTTAAGGCTGAGATAAGACGTCAATTTTCAAAATTCGATGAATTTTTTAAAGTTAATGACGACGTAAATGTTGATAGTTCTAAAACATTAAAAACTTAATTAAAATTCACGAGTCAATATTACGATCTATCAAAGTTGATGAAATATTAAAGTTGATAATATATGACGAGTGTTTTTTCAATTTCAATGAATTCGTTTAACGATCTATAAAGTCGTAATTAAATGTACAAAATTCTTCGATATTACAAATTATTGAAAGTTGAAAACTTCTTTCGTTGATAAAATTGTAATGCCTCTAAGACGTTGATAAATTCTTAAAGTTCGACAAGTCCTGCAATGTTGATAAATTTTTAAACTTTAGATCTTCAACTTTGTAATAATTTTAAATAAAAATTTCTTATTTTTTGAAACTGTGTAAAGTTGAAGTTGAAAACTCGTGCAATTTTTACAATTTACTGGCTCAAATACCGATAAAATCAATGGTTATAGCTGTCAATGAATTCTGAAATTTCGATAAACGTTCAAGCGTTGAATAAGTCGTAAGAATTCAGAAACTTTTTTTAATGTTGATCAATTTGAATATAAAACCCTTATAAACGTTGATAAATGAGTGAATTTCGAAAGTTCTG
Organism: Trichopria nigra; assembly: GCA_030522945.1. Classification (NCBI taxonomy): domain Eukaryota; kingdom Metazoa; phylum Arthropoda; class Insecta; order Hymenoptera; family Diapriidae; genus Trichopria; species Trichopria nigra. Next base: position 16,893 of record JAPYZR010002587.1, read on the forward strand.
ACATATTTGAAAATTATTCGACTTTAAAATTTCCTAAAGTTGACAACTCGTGTAAATTTGCAAAATTAGAAACTCTCAAGTGTTGATAAAATCATAAATCATTAAAAATTCTTCAACTGTAATAGTCTCCAAAAAAAAAAGAAAACTTAAAGGTTAATGAAATTGTAAAGTTGACGATAAATTTTCCAAGTTCGCCAAGTCTTAAGATTTGATTAATTAATGAATTAAAAATGCATAAAAGTTTTTGATAAAAGTTGACGCAAATTGATAAATTTGATAAATAAAGAAGTTGAAAAATTATATTTTAAAAACTCATCAATGTTGAAAATTTCGTGAAATTTCTAATTAAGAACGATAATTCCGCTTTTACTTTTGTTGGCCTCCTATAATAGTGTCCGTCAACACTTTTAAGACCACGATAATTTAAAAAAAAGAATCTCGATAAATAACTGTTATCACGGGCTGTTTTATAAGAACTCATCTCAGCACTTGAAATGTCACCGAAACATGGTATAGTCAAACAAAGATATAATAATATCAAGTATATAACATCTTTTCATTTTTTTCGCCTTTAAGTTTACAAAGACCACAGATTATTTCAACTGCATTTTCAACATTTCAACTTAAATCAATTTAAAATTATAATTGTTGATTCTATCGAATCCCAATTTGCTTTGCATAATTTCTTTTGCAGATAGAAGAATATGTTTCTAGCTGTTGATGGAAAAGAACATTTAATTTACACGTTGATGAATGTTGATAATTGATTTATTCAAAATATTGATAATCAACTTTCAAAATTTCGATGTATCATTCAAACCCGCGATATAAAACAAAGTAAACTTTAAGCAGCTTGCAACCGTCAACATACCATATTCATCAACTTTTACAGTTTTATCAACACGCGAATCGAATAACCTTTATACAGCAAACATGGCGTTGTTTTTCAAAATTTGACAAAATTCCTCGTAACAAAAGTTGATAATGAGTCTAATAACTACTAAAAAATCAACTCCTATCAGCTTTCAATTTTACCAACTACAATTTTTATCATAATTGTTACTTTACATTTCTAATGATATTATATATTTTTATAACATAAATTAATTTCTCTTAATATAGAATCAAAGTGTTCAATGTACAACTTATAAAAAAAAACTGAATGTCACTGGACGTTGACTATAAATCGAGTAATCATAAAAATAATTAGATTTTCTGATTCATTCTTATTGACATTTTTTCAACTTCATTTTTTAATAGTTGAATAATTACATCGGTATTGATTTTCAACAGGACTGTTTAACAAAATTGTGTTGTTTCGTATTTAATAACGTTTCAACAAATTCTAACTTGCGTATGATTGAAAAATAAAACGACTCACTAGTCGCTATAATTCTCCCCATTTTCAATAATTTGCACTTAAAATCTGTATTGTAAAACTGAGATCCGCGGTGGAGGAGTACGAACGCGACACTGATTGCTAGATTGAATAATTTTTTATCCGCACTCTGCACCGCGCCTCGTTTGAAAGTGGAGTTTCGCCGCGGATGCGCGCGCCGCCGCAATTTCACTCGTTTAATCAGGTTTTAAGCCTTTTTTTAAAATGACCGTTTGCTTTTCATCGTTTTCATCAAACGTTTCTACATTTGGCGCGTAAGTTCAACGCCATTTTTTTTTTTTTTTAACGCTTATGAATTGATAGAAAAGTGTTCTCAGTTTTTTGTTAACTTTACTTTTTGAAGTAGTTGTTTCCAATCTAGGGAAAATAAAAGACTATTTTTAAAAAATAATATATTCTATTATATCTTCTACTTACGAATGGAATTACATTTGAGAGGTCGTATCACGATGGATGGCTGCAAATGATAATAAGAATTCCAAAATTCATATTGGCCAAAAACAACTTGAAGATTTAAACATATTTAGTCTATTTTTCAATCGAATCACTTAAAAATTGAATAAAACTGATGCCACACTGCTTTATATGACATTAATAAATATTAAAAATTCTCAAAAAATTTCAAGAAATTTAACATAAATACATATAACAATATGTAAATATATTTTTGTATTCTTATATGTACAGATATTATACAAGTTGGATGAAAACCTAATTTATAATAGGATCTGTCCTGGTAAAGATTCTGAACTATCAAGACTCGATTCTCGAATCTGTGCTCGTAGCAGTCACAGTATCCCATTTCTGATCCTCTATACACACTGTATCTTTGACCGATTGTTTCAAAGTGAACACTACTGCCAGTTTTGACAACACACTATTTTTCTTCTGCAAACATCGGATCCAAGAAAGTAGCGAATCCTTCGTCGATGTGCCTGTTGCGCATAATGCGAAGATTGTAGCATCTGCCTGTTCATGGATTGTCAATGGATGTGACACTTCCTTGAAGCGCTCAAAGTGTGGTATCTTGATATCGGAAACATCTGTCGATTTAAATAATTGATTTAAAAATAATTTACAGAGAACTTACCAAGAAAACAATAAAATAATAAACATTACCATCAGGATCAATGTATGGTTGTTCTTTCTTAACTTTAGGAGGCTTGGAAAGAAGGCAGAAATAATCGACACATTTGTCAGCCACCCAGACTTTGTAAGGACCTCTTACAAAGACTGCCTCTTTTACGTCATGTTCCTGGAGAAGTCTTTCTTGATCAGGTGACATGGCTGAGATGATCCAAGTCTTATCCAATGAGTCTTCTACGTCCTTTGTGTCAAAAATAGTAATTACGCTCCTTACGTCTGCAGAAGAGATTTTTTCAATTGCTAGCTTTGCAAGAACATATGGATCTGTAGGAACAGGATTCGGTACAGGCCATGGCGTTAAATTCTTGAACTTCGGCATCCAATACATCATTCGCCAGAATTTCTGTAACGGGATACCATTCCTTCCGAAAATGTTTAATAATATAGTCTGCGTCTCTGTGTCTGGTATAACACTGTTATTTTCCATTTTCTCCAGGATATCTACAGCGCACTGTTGGTCCTTCGGATAATGCATCATTTCTGACTGGAATAGGTTTCGTGGTATCATTTTCTCCTTGGGAAAGATGTTCAGAATTTCTTTATAGACTTCGAGGTCTTTTTCAACACCGTACACATCCATATACTTCAACGCAACATAGATGAATTCCACATGCTGACTTCGTTTTCTGAATTGCTCGTATGTGCGAATAGTTTCGATAAAAGTTTCTTTCTCTTTTTTATCACTATTTTCGAAAGCATGAAGTACAACAGAATTATCCGGCTTTCCTTCAGCAAAAGCAACACGGGAATTATGAATGCGTTTTGACAAGACGCTGCCTCGTCGAAATGACCGAAGAATCGACAATGCGGTTGTGTGCATTTTTAAAGTTTTTACGAACAAAACTTTTATGTCATGATGTTAAAACTAAAATAGTTTTTCCCGGCTTCTGTATATATGTACAAGTTAACCTAAAAATGTTTAATTGTATTTTGAATAATCACAAAAGAGAACGTAAGAAATGATGTATGAAGAAAGTGTGGAGCAATCACATTGATATCTTAACAATTTATATTATATATGTAACCATTGCAAGTGCACCTTAGCATCTAATTTTGACTTATTTTCACTTCAATTCTTCGATTTCTGAACAGTTCTGAACCCAGGGCAGCGCCATTTTTTGACACATGCATATAATAATTACCACACACACACACACATTGCTGCAATATATGGGATCTGGGGGTTACATTAAACGGAGTTATCGGAGAGTGGAGTAGTATGCTATACTCCGTGGGTCGTGAGAAACACGTATATAATGTGTTGTCAACTTACCGTCTTTATTAATCTAGGGGGGAACAACTAATAAATCGTTCCCACTGTTGACATGGGTTAATTAGGCTTTGACCACCTGATCTTTAATTATCATATTACAATTGCGACTTATGAACATGCACACACCCACAATCCGCACTAACCGTATATGACAGAAAATCATCCGTGACAACATAACCTTAAAGTTTACATATATATATATATATATATATATATATAGGGGCTGAGTAGTAATTGTTGTCATATACATATTATACTTTTTGTTTTTTTTTTTTCTTCGTACATTCGATATTTTTTGAAAGTTAAAATGATTGATGAGCGAAATTTTCGATCTTCCTACTACGAAAAGGTAAATTCTACATTGATATCACGATTTGTTTACCTGTATTTTTAAAAAATATACTGTAAAAATTTACAAAAACGGAGCTCCGATTCCAGTCACATTATCGTTTTAATCAAGTACTTTTGTTGTTTACTTATATTTTGAATATTTGAAGATTTTACAACTGTCATTAATTGTTATTTATTTCAATTTGACGTAATCAGTTTGAAAATTACGAGCAGTTACTGCAGTCTTTCACATCGATAACAATCCTTACTGTCAATTACATTTTAATCAAAGAATTCCGGTGAACTTTTATTTCATCGATTACTCGCGTATCCACAGGTTGGTTTTAGAAGCGTCGAGGAGAAACGATCGCTGGAAATGCTTCTTCGAGACTCACCACTGGACAAGGCCAAACTTAAACAATTCTGCTTACGCTTCACTGTGCCTGCGGTACATCGTGAATATCTGTGGAAAATTCTCCTCGATATCATACCATTGTACATAGAAAGTCGGGAGTTTTGCTTAAAGCAGAAAACGGAGGAACTCATGCTGATGAGGAGAGGATTAAAATTAACGAGGGTCATCGATGACAGAACATCAATGCCTCGAATGCTACTGACAATGTGGATGTTGCGAACTTGTACCTCAAAACTCAATATCAATGGTCAACTTGAACAACCAATTTACACGTACTTAATTTTAAAATTTAATTTAAAATAAGACTTAAAACTGGTTAGTTTGGTTAATTATTAGTATTTCTTGAAAGGGCACCTCACTATATTAAATCATAAAACCATAAAAGCGTATCATTGCCCGTATATTTTCTGACGAATAAACAAGCTTTAAGAATTTTTTGTTTTCACAGAGCAATGGGTAAATTAACCGAAAGTCTCTGGAATATCTTTGGCACGAGCCAGGAAGACGAGAGACTAGTGGACGTATATTGTATACTCTATGGTATTCTAGGACACGTGCAAAAATTCATGAATGAAATCAGCCGGCTTCAAGAATGTACATGCACGATGCTTGAAAAGGAAGACCGTGAACTTTACAACCATTTAATGAATATCAATACCTTAAATACTTTACCTTATGAAGCATGGTTTTGCTCCTGCTTCGCCACTATCATCTGCGACTCTTCGATAACCAAGTAATGCCACAATTTACAAATATCTTTATATTTATCGTATAACATATTTTAAATTGTTACCAAAGTACAGGTTTTCGAATCTGTCATTTCATTGCAGAGTCTGGGATAAAATAGTGGTAGGAGCTTACAAAATTCTTGTCTTCGTTGCGGTTGTGATGTTCATGACAATAAGGCGAACTCTGCTGCGATGCGAAACACTGGGAACTGTATTGAAAGCTGTCGACAATGTAAGTTTATCGATACTTTTTTAACAAATTAAATTGAAGACAAAAACAACTTTAACGGACGTTACTAATAATTTGAAGTTAGAATTGGATTATTTTCTTTCGCAGATAACTGAAGAAACCTCGGAAGTCATTGTTAACAAAGCAATTGAGCTGTGGCAACAGAGTGGTTCTACGATGATTTCGTCGGTGCAAAACTCCGCTCCAGCATTGCCAAATTCGTAAAATGTTTTGGATTGTTATAACTGTGAAAATTAGTATACATACCGCACCTAAGAGTTATCGAAATAAAAATAAATATATATTTTCGTTACTAAATCGTGTACAAGATATTTGAACTTATTAACCTTAAGTACTAAATATTTTTCAATTTCATATTCTTGCACCCTGTGACCCATCTAAGGCCCCCAAAAAATCGTGACTTCAAGTAAAAATAATCCATTTTTATTAATGCATCCTTCGTCGTACATTTACATCGTCGACGAGCCCGACGTTCGGATCCGTCGAGCTTTTCGTCCAGATTAGCCAACTCGAGCCCTCCTCACGTTCTCTCTGTATCTCTCATTCTCTCTCTCTCTCAATCTCTCGCTCTCTCACTCTCTCCATCAGCCTCGCCCCGTATAGCTTACACCATATTTCCACACGTGGTACATCGCATACAAATATAAATTACTCGGTATGTAATTCTAGGTTTAAATGACACAAATGAAGTCTACAGCTCTTCGTGAATCCTCTCCGTACCGTCGTCTCCGCACTCCGGCGAGATTCCGTTATCGGCTCGTTCAGCGAAAAGCTCCGGAGCAACGGGAAAGCGTCGCGCGAACTGACCTCCCGGAATGGTATATAAAGATCGCTCGAAAAGAGAGGCGCGAAAAAAAAAATACGAAAACAGGACGTGAAATGTCCTGAAAGAAGGACGTTTGTATATAATAATAAACTATATACACGGGCTAAGTGCGGGATGTAGTACTTCTGAAAGTTTGACAATGATTATCGAAGCAACTTCAAAATTGTACTAAAAAAATTACGATAAGATAGATATCATATTCATATTATCCGGTGACATTATCTCGATTTTCATTACATTTGACGTATAAATTGTCTCCTAAAAGTTCCATTTTGTTATTTCGAACAGCATTGCTGACATAACCTATAAGCGTCTAACCCTCACGGTTCATCGAATGAAATATTGTTTCTCCAAGTCCGAATAAAATTCTCTTTTTATAGTTCGAGGCATTTCAAACTTCAATGGCTCACGTTTATTTTCGCTCTTTTCACAAATGATACTTCCAAAAAAAAAAAAAAAAAATACTGCCTTTTTCTGAATTCGAACTTCCCGCACTCAACCCTCGTAAGAACCGAGTGAACAGCCGGATGACCGCGCGAACGATAAAACTTCGTTTTGTACTCTCACGACGCGGCGAGAAACGATTGATAAACCCTCGTAAATTCGTAACAAGGAATGTGCACGAGAGTGATACATAAAAAGAAGAGAAGATGAAAATCGAAGTACGTACATAACCTCATAGTTCCGATCTAAGGCCGGTATTCGCGACGAGGCCTGAAGACGGTGTCGTCGACGAGTCCTACTCGTTCTCTAAGAAAAGAATAGACCTATCAGTGGTTTCGAGAGCCGAGAACGCTTGAAAATTTTCGATAAGCGACCGGCAGAAAAACAAAGTACTTTCGCAATAAAGTACACTCCGGTCGAGTCGACGTGTTCAAGACTGCGACGATGTTTATTCAACTACAAACGAGGAAAAATTAAAAAAAAAAGAGAAGAAAAACGAATCACATTCACTTACGTACACAACGATAAACGTGAACAGCCTCTGTCGTGCGAAGAGTTTCGCATAGGAAACATAAAGAAACCATCGTCGAGGGAGGGGTTTCAGGGGGGGGGGGGGGGGGGG
>JAPYZR010002588.1:0-16423 GCA_030522945.1 Trichopria nigra
CAGTATCTTTGCAGGATGTCCGATCCCTTATCCGAAACGAGAGTTCTTGACGGACGACGATACCGAAGATAAGACTGAAAACAAAGCTCGGCAAAATCAACAACAAACTGTAATTGAACATTGTCGTTTGTGATTTATCGTATTACCTGTTTTTGTGCAATTAAAAAGTGTAATTTTAACGCGGGATTTTAGCAACAAACTCAGCAGCAGCAGCAGCAGGGAAATGGTGAGCACAGCCATGGACAGAATGCGAAGAGAGTGAGACTGAATGGTCCCCACGGTGCACCAGAATTTCACCAGCATCAGAGTCACGCGATGACGCATCAGCAACCGCCGGGAATGGTCTACTCGACCGCCCAGCCGACGCAGCCTTCGAATTTTCATCAACGCTTTTAGAATAAGTTTATCGTTTATTTCACGGACGATCGAATAATTTATCTCTTAATCATTGTCTTAATAGTGAATCGCTCGATCGCATCGTCTGCGAAGCGTTTCGTTGTATATTTCATCCGTCATTTGTATAAACAATAACATTAAGTCGTACAAATCCTTTGAAGTCAAGCGTTTGTGTTGCTTCTTCATTTGTTTCCTATTGCTTCCAGCGTTGTATATCCTTTGTTTTACGTTTTTATCATAAGTAAAAGTTTCTTTCTATCCAGTCGACATGGACTCGGGTGGTGGAATGAAGTTCTCTACACTTTCCATCTCCGAGTACCACAGCACAAATTACAATAACGAAGAATGAAATAGCATGAACTTGTGAGTTACTGAATTAGAATGATGCGTGACAGATTGATTCATGTTTTCAAAATTTAAACTCCTGACGCGGAACTTGTCCCATTATTCAAATTTTGTGGTGAGATGTCGTGCAACCAGGTTATCATGGGTGAAGTGCAGGAATCGGAGATTTTATCAAATGCTGTCTCGCAATGGTTTTGGAGAATTGGCCGAAGTTGCTATCAAGTCCTCAGTCATTCTACCTCTGAAGAAAAGAACGTCCAGAAACGATTTCTTGACAAATCTTAAAGCTGATAATCGAAGCAGTGAAGTTAATTATTATAGATTAGCATGTGAGATAATTCTAGTAACTCTTCGGATTATAGTGATTGCAACTGTTGCTTCAGGATTATATGTTTTTTATTGGATCACACAGTTTACTGGATCAAAAGCATTTCCTGGTGTTTTATTGAAAGGTATTGTTTCTTTTGCTATATATATACATATTCTTATCGGAAAATATTCCGTAACTTTCAGTTTTATTAAAAGTAGAATTTCATATATTTTGTTATGAATAAAAAATTTAAAAGAGAGTTTAAGAATAGTGCTTATTTCATTTTACATAAAAAACAGCAATTGAATTCCTGGGTCCGACTTTTGTAAAACTTGGACAATGGATAGCTACTCGAAGAGATTTGTTCCCTGAAGATATATGCAAAACTTTGTCTCACCTTCAACGTCAGACTACAGCGCATTCTTGGATGTATACCAAACATTTGCTGGAAGTGACGTTTGGTCCTGCTTGGAAAGAATTGTTTGTGCGTATCAACAAGGTGCCTATAGGCTCTGGATGTTGTGCACAAGTTTATCAAGCGTGGATTGATCAGAACATTAAGATTAGAGCTAATAGGAGTCCTCTTGTGTCCAACTTCGTAGAAAGTATGAGGAAATTTCTGTTATTCAGCTTTAGTATCAGAAGATTCATTAAATAATGCCTGAGTATTTCAGTTGCGGAGTATTTTTGTTTGGGACGTGTGTTAGAATTCTTTCAACACAGTGGATACGAGGTAAGTTATTTACAACGATGCTAGCTGCGAAACAATTTAATTGAAATATACAGGTGTTTTCCTCAGACAATCTGCCTTACCGATGTGCACCTGTTGCTGTAAAAGTATTACATCCTGGAGTCGAAAGCCAAATAAAGTATGATTTGTTTTTTGTCAAATCCTCAAAATTTTTAAATAGATATCACCATTATAATGTAATTTATCATAATATTCTCAACATTACTGTTCTTCATTTATGAAATAGACGAGATTTGTCAATAATGTATATTTTGGCTTCGACCATAACTTTTCTTCTTCCTAATCTTCAATGGCTTAGTATACGTGAGTGTGTAGCTGAGTTTTCGGAGATTATGGAAAATCAAGTAACTAAAACAATATCTTAAAATTTAAGAAATATATGCACAGCCAAAGAAATTTGATAGTTAATATATTTTTTTTTTTTTTTGTTGCTTCAAAGGTCAATTTAGAGTTGGAGGCTGTAAATTTGATGAAGTTTAAGAAGAACTTCACATCAAAAGTAGATGTCGTTTTTCCACATCCATATGTCAATTTAACGCACAAACGCCTCTTGGTAGAGAGTTTTCACGAAGGGACCAACATCTCTGACTTTCTCGAAGTTCAGGATTACGAGCTGAGGAATAAGTTAGCAAAAATTGGAGTTACGACAGCCTTGAAAATGGTTAGAAAATATTCATGGATTTATTTCAAATTTTCCAAGTGTTCTTATTCTCCAATCTATAAAAAGCATATGGAATTTCAAAATAATATTGTAATAAAAATTTAAGTTACTAATTATAAAGTAGGTGATGAGAATTGAGGAAAATAGCCGAATAATTGTATTATTTACGATTTTAAAATAAAATTAGATTTTTGAAGACAATTTCGTACATTGTGATCTGCACCCGGGTAATATTTTGGTACAAGAAGTCAAAGAATCAGAAACATTTGCTGATAGTTTATTCGGACGAAACAAAAATCCTCGTATCGTAATACTAGATTGTGGTCTTGTGACTTCACTGAATGACGTACGTCGCAAAAATCTCCAAGATGTATTTCGCTCTGTTGTAAATGGAGATGTAAGTACATGCATTATTAATTAAAAAATTTTAAGAATTAAATTTTCGTAATGATCATTCTGCAAATTTAATTTCTTTTTTTTTTAAATATGATTAATCTTATGTTTGAATCATCCAAAATGAGCATAGTTTAATTCAATATTCTCAGATTTTACTGCGGTTAAATAAAGATTAATGATTGTTTCTGTTCAGTGTTGTGCGTTTTTTAAAAATGTATTGGAAAATTGTTAATTAAAAAGTATCCAAGTAATCGAACATGAATTATAATGAATAATAACAGTAACAATAATAATTTATCTAATACAAGAATGCATTTCAATCCAATTTTATAAAGAGTATTACGTTCGAATACATGAAATTCGATAAATGATCAAATCTGAAAATTCATAAAGTATATATAGAGAATACTTCTAAATCATTTTTAAAACATTTGAATTTAAAAAAAAAGAGAAATTCTTAAAATTTAAAAGTGGAGACAGTATATATACACATTTAAATGCATTAAAAAATATATATATAAAGTGTAGTTTATGTCGTGATTGCTTTGCATTTTTGTTGTTAATCCTTTTACATATTTTTCATCATGTTATATATAAATACGTTTACGGATTTTCCAACTTGTCAATTTTGTAATTTTGTAATTTTCTATTGAATGATTAAGAAAGAGTAAATTCAAGTGTAATAATTGTTTTTTAAAGGGAGCTCTTGCCGGCGAGTACATTATGAAACATAGTTCTCATATGACACCAGATCCCGAAGGATTCAAAGAGACCATCAAGAAAATCGTTGAAACGTACCTGAAAAAAGGAGTATCTCTTGATAATGTAAGACTACGTCATTGTAATATATCACAAACGTATTTTTTTTTTTTTTTTTAAATACCGCATAAACGTTATTCAATTGTATAAGAAAAATACAAAATAATATACCACATCGAATGGAAAGTGATGGAAATTGTATTTATATATTTTTTAAACACCGATTAAATTTTTTTCCTGTCCTTTTAATCAATAATATTTACTCGATATTGATAGAAATACCTAAAATGAATGCATTTTTATTCGCAAATAAAACAATTAATGCATTTCAATAGATTAAAACGTATTGACACATGACAGAAACTTCCCTGGTAAAAAAGTGGATAGAATCGTGTAGAATCGGATTCCAATTCTATCCGGATTTTAAAGAAACGGATAGAAATGGATACATTTTCTATACATTTCTATCCGTTTCGTCAAAATCCGGATAGACATGTGTCTCATAAATGTGCATACGATATATCCAGTAAAGAAATCGGTCATATTTTCAAATTATTCGCTTATTATTACCAAAATAGTGGTCGGATACAAAAGTAACTATTTGCGTGAAACTCGTAACACATTGGTTTTTGGAGTCGCTGACTACATAAAAATGTTTGCAGATTTTCCTCAGATTTTTGATAACTTTTTTTTTTTAATAAAATTATTTATAAAATTTGAAATTTAAAATGACTCCAAAATTGCGGACGTCATCTTTAAAATTTTTAATTTCGTAGCTGAACGTCGAGAAGAACTATGTCTGTTGTGATTCTCGTATAAATCGCTCCGTTTCCAAGAAAACAAATTACCGAACATTTTTCTTACCGTGCAATGATAATAAGACTCAAATCAAGGACACTATATTTGTAATTCTCTATATATATTTTAAAATTTTCGATTGAAAAGTATTTATTTATTTTATATACGAATTATAAAAACACAGGGTTCCAATTATATCAGCGGCTGAAAAAATATACGGATGCTGAAAAATCGATGAATGTTTAATCCCTGGTAAAAAAGTGGACAGAAGCGTGTAGAATCGGATTCCAATTCTATCCGGATTTTAAAGAAACTGATAGAAATGTATAGAAAATGTATCCATTTCCGTTTCTTTAAAATCCGGATAGAATTGGAATCCGATTCTATACGATTCTATACGTTTTTTTACCAGGGATAGTTAATAACCACACTAACCTCGCATATTTCAAAATCCATCACTCGCCATTTTCCGTATTTTAAATGTTTAATAATAATTTATTCACGTTTCCGTTAAATAATATTGAATACTATATTTTTATTGATTAGGATTTATTTAAGAAATAAAAATTTAATTACACGTATTTGGAGGTGTCTTTATATATTCGAATGTTTTTTGGACTTTTTTGGATTTAAAAGCATTTGCTTTGTTTTGTACCGTTATAGGTATATATTTACGAAGAGATATGACGAATGCATTGAGTACAGAAATGTTCTAAAATTTTATACTTTTTAATAAATTCTTAACAATTTTCGCTTGCTGGATTACGTGAAAAATTTTCCAGTAACTCCACTCTAGTCTTTTCAATCTAGTCTACAACTACATATAACGTCCAATATATCTCCTGCATTCAATAATGTCGTAAATTTGAAACCACAGCCAATTCTCTCTTGCTATTTTTAGTCTATATCAAACCTTCATCTCTTCTATCTTTGTGCAATATTTTTGCAATTTTCTGTCAACGTTCCGAATGAGACACAGAACAAAAATCTTTCAAGCACTTGGTGCAATATTGGTGCAATATTTAAGTGCAAAAATTTTAGTATAAAATATTTTAAAGAATATTACAATATGTTGTATTAAGTGACAACAATGTAGTATACTTGCTGCAATATTTCTAACGCTTTAATGCCACGACTTTCAGATCAACGTAGGCTCCGTTATGTCGGAACTTTTTGCTGCAATGATCAAGTACGAAGTGAAGCAGGACGGATCCTTCAGCAGCGTGATTCTAAGCATGGCAGTCATCGAAGGACTAGGGAGAAGCCTCGATCCTGGCATCGATTTGATCAACGAAATGATGCCCTACGTAATATTCGGTAATTTTTTCGACTTTTTTTTATTCGTCCTATTTTATTTACGTATTTTGTCGATTTGGGAGCCACGTCAAAAATTTGAAGGAGACGATTGAGTGAGTTCACGTTACCGTGAAACCTTTATTATTTATATTTTCTATCGTTTTTTTTTTTTGTAAAAATCAAACCTTTACAAATGTAAAAAGTTTATAAAAATAGTAAAAACGATCAAGAAACGCCAGGTGGTTCTGAATTCATTATGTACTCTGAGACTGTAAAAATGAATTCATGAAATTTTGCATCATTAATTTTGAGTTTCTCGTAAATTTTTGGGATTCTTTTTTGAATTCGTTTTGATATATAGTTGGCATACATGAGTTCGGTTGACGTTTAACGTGGATAAAAAAAAAAAAAAAATAAATAAATAAACAAAGCTTACAAAGTATCTTATTTTTTGTAGATATTTTTGCCCCTTGAAAGGTATCGTCAATTTTATCGATACATTAGCAGATTTCAATTATGGCTACTATGGAAATTTGTGCAAACGCCTTTAATAGATGATTTTCGAAAGTAAGAAATTACGTTTATACGCATATAAAAGGCGGAAAGGATGCTATTAATGCCTTTAGTTTTAGGAAGTTTAGTTTCGTTTTTCAAAATCTGACTGTAAAATGAGTAAAATTCTTGTGGACTCGCGCGGTTGTAGTTCGAGATTTTGGAATGGAAACATTTTATTCTTATATACCGTTTTCTCTAAATTTTTATTAAATTTCTTCTTGAATAAATTTTTAATTGAACATTTTAATGAGGACATTTATTATCACTGTTAATAATGCAAGAAAAAAATTTGACAGTAATTAAATTATTTTTTAAAAACTGAAAATTTCAATAAGTTTGTTTAGTAGGCCCCATGTCACATATATCATTGCTTTGCTTCTTGAAATGATCATTTTTTTTAAGTCGGCATCTTATTGTGGGTGTAACGAAGAGTACAGTAAAACAATAGGCCTTATTTCTTACAAATCAATAAATGTCGACATCTATCAACAATGATGTTGACATTTTGTAGTAGGTTCTGAGAATGAAATTCAATCAAATATTTATATTCAATTTTTAAACTCTATAATAATGTAAGTAATATAATTTAAATATATAGTCAGCGAATGATTACGTGTTGCATTTTTCACACAAGACTATCAATTTTTGTTTAAATCGTCTCTTTTAAAATTCTGAAATATTTAAAATATATTTAATATTATATTCTTGTTTATAAATATTAGATACAATTTATTAATAGTAGATATAAACTTCTGTTATATATTAAACTTCTGTCTATTTTCATAAAAACATTGATTAATGATGAAATGATAAAATACCAAGCATAAATAATTAACAATTTTTATTTACGCTTCAACTCCTCTTCTTAAAAATGGTTTAAAATGTTCTAAAATTGGTCGATTTCAGCCAAAGACCTCTTATCTTCTAGAGATAAAGATTCTCTATAAGCACACACTGAAGCAACTTTTAGAAATTAAATTTCTAACTATTGAAAAAACGACACGAAAAAAAAAACAATACTATATTTTAATACACATCACCATACTTGACGTTAGCTTATCAAGTATTAAAAATTCGTTCTGTGAATTTATACACAATTTTTTTTCTCGGGAAAATAGTAGTTATTTGTTGAAATCCCTCGGATTTACAAACCGAAATTTTCGTTAATTCTTCAAATATAATAATGTCTTTTTTTCCAAGACCTGATTATCGGATGTTAACCCCCTTTAAGTATAAATGCACAATAAAAATGAAAACCAAAAATTAAATATCGAGTTGATTAAAGCTTAAATTTTCTAGAGAACTTATTTTGCAGAACCCAGGTGGAAAATTGCGGTCGGGGAAAAACTAGATTGCTACAAAATTAAAACAGACCCTTGGCTGCGATTTCTAGTAAAATCTAGATAAAGTATAAATGACATCTAGTTTTTAGGCTGAATCTGACATTTTACGATTATAAAACTAGTAAAGTATATAAGTCTAGTTTCTGTCAATGTATAGCCTCGAGAGCGTCGAACACCTATTGACCGATGAACCTATTGTCTCTGCCTATTGTATTTTATACTGTAGGCTATAAGATTGACAAAATATTGACAATATATGTATTACTTATAATCTGCTTAAGTAGTTGAGGGTTAGATTATCTAAGTTACTGTAAGAATATTAAATCTATAATTACCAATCCAATACTTCAATTGACTGACAATTTGACAATTATTACATTTAAATCGAAGATCAAGAGAAGTTGGCAAAAATCTTCGTCATAAAGTATTTACGTATTACGTTGTAACGTAAGCATACAAATTTCGAAATGTTTACTGGAATTTTAAATTATGAAAAGCCCAATTTGAAATGGATTTCAAACAGATGTTGCTTTTAGGTTCGTTAAAATAAGTTAAATCAGCCATTTTGAATTTTAAAATCTCATACATTTGTATTCAGCGGTCCGAAATAGTCATTAAACGTTTAAATATATTTAATGAAAAAATAATAATAATAATTCGTGTAATTTGAAACATTTTGTCCTGGTATGATTTTTGAAAATTAAAAATATTGTACAGAAAACAACTATTTTATAGTATTATAAGTATTGGAAAACATTTCACAGTTATAATGAAATATTTAATTATGAATGAACAATTTTTTGTTACAATGAAAGTATTGTTGAGCGATTGAATATTTTTTAATGTCAGAGAATGAATCTTTCATGGGCATGATGAAATTGAGGATTTCGTCGTGACTATATTCAATTAAAACTTTCGTTGTTTTAATAGTTCTTCTGTGCTGTCGCTGTATCAATAAATTTATGTAATAATGTTCTACACTCCACACATTTTTCGGAATGGCATCAATTATTGCCATTCGATTGCGATGATATTCAACGTATTTGGTTTAAACAAATGGATATTCGTGGAAATATAAATTAGGAAACTTTGGTAAAATGTTTACCGTACAGGCTTCCACGATTCGTACAATGTAACCGACCATGTCGTATAGATATATAGAAAATTTTTGGCGTGGATTTGCGAACGATTAAAATATAATGTTAACAAGTATAACTTTTTGATTTACAAATCTTTTATACATCAAAAAGCTTGTGATTTACATTCAGATTGGAGAACGGATTACAACAGATCGACAACGAATCGTGCAAGTAGAAATTTGATCACGAAGTTTGGGTCGACAATACGGGGATGTCGGTTGTCTTAATAGCGAGAACAATTAGAAGAAAAGAATGAAGTAACCAAAGAAAAAAAAATCGCCAAATTTTAAGTTTGCCGTTTAAAATCAAATCGCCTCGTCATGAAATTTATTCGTGAATCAGTTCTGTGAAGGTTTATTAGTTTTTTTTTTATTATTTGTAATAATTGAGTATTTATTTATAGAATTTAATTAATAATTGACACGCTTTTTTGTAGCACTGGTATGAAGTACGTTAAAGAAACTCTTACTTGAAAATCATCAATTTTCATAATGATTTTATGCAAATTTTTTTATCGGGATTTTTCATTTGCGAATAGAAAATTACTTGCTTGGATGTGGCGTTTACCTCATTTGAGAACAGTGGAAGTAACGTCAAAAAAAAAACCTTTAAAAATTTCGTTTAAGAAAAATGTTTACTTTCCATCCTTGGTAAAAAAATATCCATAAAAATAGTATGTAATATTTGCTTTATAATATAAGTACCCGCTAAACGGCTTTTAAACTATTCTTAATTGCTTGAATACATTCGTGAATCAGTTCTGACCGAAATTGTGTATAAATCGTACAGGGACAACTGTTTTTTTTTTTTTTTATTTAAAATACATTTGATTTACGTGTATGTCAATTAAACGTAGAAAAATTAGAAATACACATTTATTCACTAGGGAGTAAAATCGATCTCTTTTCACTAGCTATTGAATTTATAAACTCGAAACAGTATATACACACATGTACTTCATTACATCATGCACGTGTTCAATAAAATCCATTATTTATTAATGAGAAAATGTCGATTGTTTCGTGTAATTTATTATCTTTGCTCTATTAATATTATATATAATCTGTATGAAAAATGACGACGTAAACAGACGAAAATACTTGAGAAGAGCGTATATATCGCGAAGAAAGGACAGTAACGATCAATCTGCCTGCTCCTCTCGTTATCAACACTGCGATAACTCGACGATCGAAATCTCGGTCAGGTCGCAAAATACTGGTATAAGGGAGTTCGACTCGGAAAGTCTGTGAAAATACAAATGTGTCTAAATTAAGCTCGGTAAAACCGAACGTTTAACTGTTTTCCAATGGTTATTGCAATATTGTCGTGGTCTTCGGCACGTATCTCATGTGATGAGTTTGATTGTATATGGCATTAATAGTGTTAGTTCTTCCAATATGAAACACGCTCGAGCACGAACTTCCAACTAGGCTGATGTTGATAACGGGGCTTTCGAATTGTAAACGAAAATCATTCATAAATGAGCATTCAATGATATGCGATTGTTACTGCTTTCTACGTATTTTTGGATATTTTGCGACGATTGTAGGGACTTGATAGAAAAAATGCCTTTAATTCCAAATTGAATTTTTTATGAAATTGTGTCCCGAGGTATCGAACATTTCTCAATATAATTGTGACTATTAGATGAATATTAAAAGATGCAAATAGAGTTTCAATCCGATCCAATACTAATTGAATTCGATTTAATACTTCTGTTTGTTTTACAGTTATAGAAATGAATAATGTTCAATAATCTGTTTTTGGATTAGACGTCACTATAGTAAATCAAACGTCATTCAATCCTAAAAGATCGTATAGTTTGCCATATAATTTAAATTCAAGATATTATATACTTACTTTAATTTAGATGCCCGATGTGGTAGTTAAGGTCGGGTTAGATTTGTATCCAAATACAAAACTACAATTTATAATTTTCGCAAAGAAACGAAATTTATTAAAAAAGAACGGAATTGAATGGTATATTAATTCTTATTCGAAAAAGTTGAATATATTTCGAGATGAATCAAATTTGCATTCCTTATTATTAATAAATACTCAACGGATTCCCAAAATGACGGAATTCTAGGCTCATTTTCTGACGAAACTGATATATGTTGCTTACTGGAAATTATTTGCGTTTAGATCCATTTCCAGTTTAACATTTTAAAAATAGAAAACTGTCGAAATTTCGAAAAATGCGTCTTTTTTTAGTATAATTGTGATGCAAATCGACATTGACTATTAATACACAATACTCGTACGACATTTATCTGTATGAGTATTGTAAAAACAGATCTTCATCAGTATCTACGTAATGATCCTTATTTCCGACATCAATTTGCTTATCATCATATCCTGCATCTGAATCTCCGCAATCATCTGGATTTGATATATTAATAATTATTAACATTCATCGGAATAATCGCTATCTATTTGACCGACCAACGGTATCAAACATTCGTCATAATTATTATCACACTTGTAAAATGCGTGACGTTCATAATTACCGTTTCGAATATATAATTTTACTTAAAAAAAAATGTAATGTTTTTAATTTTTCGCTACTTTTTCAAATAAGTTCAGACATATATTGTTTTTCTATAAGACATGGAAATACAGTTTTGAGCCCGTAAATCGATAGAGCACACACTCAAAGATAGTAAGGGTATGTTTCGTCCACCCAGCAAACGAAATGGTATTCAAGAGGAATTGAAAGTTTTAATTCTTTTAATTCTTTCAATCGAAATTTCTTGACTCTGAAGAAAAGGAAAGGAATTAAAAAAGATTCGAAAAAACAACATTGAATACTTTTGAATATCCGTTAATTCTTGAAAACTGTTGATCCTCACCTCCAAATTTATAAAAAATTCAAAGGTATTCATAACACGAAGCGTTATTCTTGTTTGGACATTCAAAAGCATTCGGAATAGAAAAAGATTGACAAACATCAAGAATAATTAAAATTTTTAATTGTTATTCTTCTCAATCGAAATTTCTTGACTCTGAAGAAAAGAAAAGGAATTAAAAAAGATTCGAAAAAACAACATTGAATACTTTTGAATATTGTTTTTAATTCTTTAAATCTATTGAACCCTAGCCTCAAAATTTATTAAAGATTCAAAGGAATTCAAAACTGCTAGTGTTATTATTTATCGGAAATTCAAAAGCAATCAGAATAGAAAAAGATTCACATGCCTCAAGAACTTTGATTCAGGAACCAATAATTCAATTCACATTTTTCACTTTTCCATTTGGTAACGAGGCTGGGAAATGAGTTAAAAATCCTCAAGGAAGAGAATTCATGTCAAATACATTCGAATACAATTAAATCCGCAGATAATATTTAGAAATTACATTCTTTCCTTTACATTTTAATAAAAAATGTCTATAAATTAATTTCTATGCATTTCAATTGATATCAATAAAAAAATAATCATTCCACGACAAATGAAGATGAATTAAAACGAATTAAATACCCTCTATTTCGTTTTTGTCCAACAATTTCTCGCATTGTAATGGAATAGAATGGGTGTTTCATATTCGACGAGAAAAAGTCCAATGAAATCGATTTAAAACGTAATTTCAGAAAATTGACATTTTGTAGATGAGGTGTTATATACCGTTTAATTAACACCCTTTATTAATTTTGGATTTCTTAGATGGATTAAAATATGCGTATAACTTAATTTGAAAAACGTTATTTTTAGATTCGAATATATTGAAAAACATAAAATTACATTTATAAATACCTATAGTATTACTGGATTTAAAGTCTATTGAAAATCTATTGAATCACATATTGAAGTGTAGATCTATCAATTCGTTTCGTTATGCGACGGCATTCATTTTTGACTCTGTCGAATTCATTTCAAAACATTTTCGTTTGCTGGCGGGAGATAACGAAATGTAAACATATTGAAATTAAGGTTTCTAATTCTTTTCAATACATTCAAGTCGGTTGAACGTTTGAATGAAGATAATGGAATCTGCATCAATTGAGATGGATATATATATCCTGCGCATTGATATACAAACACGATTAAAATCAGTAAAGTTTAATTCAAAGTGGTAAAATGTCGATTTTTCAACATAGTCCAATTAGTTCGGGCACGATGTCAGATTGATGTCTATAGGTTATAAAATGAACCAAGTAGATGCCTTTATCGTAATAGTTACTTTCAAAAAGTGCGCTTTTGAACTGTGCGATAGTGTTTCCAAAAAATGTCACATATATATATATATATATATATATATGAATACAACAAAAAAAAGTTATAAAGTTGTATCAACAGGCTCACGCGGTATCATCCTCGAAAAAAATGAGATATATATGCGCGAACTAAAAATAACCTTCGCACCAGCGTCTGTCTGGGAGATTACGTAATCAAGTAATATGGTTTATATCGTTCGATTAAAAACTCGTTTTCTAGGATAGACAGAGGGTGCTCTTTTTCTTGTGTTTCATCGGACACGATCCCCCTCCCGCCCTCTAAAGTTCACAGACGCATTTCTATATCCTCCTTCTATCGCTTTCCATATCATTACGCATTTCCAGACTAACTCGTTTCGTGCCATCCCACATCTTTGCTCCGTATAATCACTGGCCGCCCAGATAGAAACGAGAAATGGTTCTTGGTGTACCTCTATCAATTTATTTTTCAACGATGAGCAATATACATTAATACTAGTGATTGCAAACATCGAGAGATCCTTCTAAACGAGCTTCTGATTTTTGGAGACGTTGTCCTTTTCATTATTTTTAATATATCTGCATATATACTTTTCAATTTAGAGGCGCAGCTTCGAATTGCCGTAATGAATCTTAACAAGTTTAAAAGTTATCGACACGAATTCGATTCGTTTGCTTCCCATTATCGGATTGCAATCGTCTTCACGCGTCAATGTGTTTTAATTCGATTTAATTGGCGCATAAAAGGGCGACATAATCACTTTTCATGCCTTTTAGCCCGATAACATAAAACCGAATCCTTGAAAATCACATCGATATACAAATTAACATCAAACAATCATCAGAATATTTCGATCCTAGGCCATTAGTATGGACCAAAAATTCAGAATACATGCGCGATTTTGTATTAATTTTAATAATTCTGACGAGGCCCAAAAAAATTGAAACACAAAATATTTTTGTGCATCAATTAAAACTAATTTAATAAATTCTTTGTCAGTCTATTAGATTGTGCCTAAAAAAGAATGGAAACAATTTTTTTGTAAATTCATTTACATGTCGTTGTAAATTATATATGCTGGATACGAACAAATTCAAAATTCAAGTTTTTCATCATTCTTGTTTGTTCGAATTGTCAGTCACGTTAAAGTTGGTTCATTTCGTACATTCATTTGTAATTCAATGAATTTTTTCATATAATTAATGAACATCAATATACATATGACCACATCGAGAAATGTAATTTAAAAGAATATTTTCGTATTTAAATTGAATCTAATAACGCCAAATAAGGTATAAAGCTATATATATATGTGAAAAACATTATAATTTAAAAATACTTTTCTTCAATTCGATTCAATACGTTTGAATCGTGATAATCATATTGTCAAATCAGACAGCAACAAACGAAAACGGTTTTCATCGTATTGAGAAATGAGGATTAAAATTTAATTCATTTAAAAAGGAAAAGAAATGAAAATGACATAAAGAATCTAATTAAACGGTAAATGTTTCGAATTGGTTCGAATTCGATCGGTATGCTGAAATGCTCACGACATGGAAATGTATCAGATCGGATTGGAGAACTTCAATTAGTTTTAAAATTGAAATATTAATTTCTCAATCTGATTCAATTCGGGTTCGCTCAATGTGCTTGAAGTTGGTTTTTAAGAACTTTGAATTATACCACGTAAATATTATTCATTTTTATAAATCGAGATTGAGCGCACGCTTGTTACAGCCGCGTCTTTATCATTGTGACATATTTCCAACTTGTTGTGCATCTTCAACATTATTTAATTTTTAATATTGATAAATTATTATAACTACATAATTTTCATTTTTATTATCGTCCATTATTACGCTATAATTCTTCGTTCTTTTTTCTACAATTGTTCCCAATTGTTTTCGTCGACTTTTCACCATTTTGTTATAATGCCTTTTTTCCTTTTCGTTGTAGACTTTGATTTTGGACAAATTAACCTTATATGGATGTTATCACTATAATTTTTTTGCAAACATTTTATCGGAGTTTACAAACTGCTATCAATACTGCTAAATACATTTTTAATGTTGTAACTTACGAATCGAAGCGATCTTCTGTACTTTTATGTTGTTATCTTTTTATATGTATATTGCTTCATTTTTTTAATTGACGTGCTATTAATACGTAAACGATTAAAATGTAATTTTCATTATTAAGTGGATATTCTAATTGTGAACGCATAAAAAACCAAATTTTCCAAATTATTTCTTAAACTGTTGCGTGTAATTGGGCAAACCTTTCCTGGGAAAGTGCAAGTAAGGATAATAGACATTATTTAATTATTATGTATTATAGAAATTATTTATTTATTTATTTATTTATGAATTTAAACAAAAATAGTATGTTTTCATTATATTTATTTGTTTATTTATTTATAAGCAATCCTTTATAAAAACTAATATTGCTGACAGATAAGCTCAAAGCTCGATTAGGGTTACGGTCTCCATTTCACCATATATAGTAGTTTTGTTAGCTACATTACATCTAATTAGACAATTACAAAAAAAAAACTGGATTCAGTATTTTTTTCGAATATTTTGGATACTCATTTTAGATAATTGATCAAAAATTGAAGGAAATTGCAATAGTTTCCAGTTATGTATACAACGTGTTTTTTGTTAAAAGTTGGATCACTATTTCGTCTACCACTTCTGTACACGAGTACTTAGATATATTCATAAATCTAATCAGTTCTTCGTGCATATCTAATAACAGGTTAAAGAAGAAATTCTTTCACTAGGTTAAAAAAATCTGTTTTACTCCATTTTAAAATGCTTATATATTCAATACTTCGTATTAAACAATACAAAAAATATCCCTATGTATTGAAAGAAAATGATAGAATCAGATAAAGTAATACCGCAAAAATTGAAGCTAATACGTGATATTTTTATCTTTGTTCGAATGTGTGGGAAAACAGAATGTACAATTATTGTAATTGTTGCTCCATTGACAATGTATATTGAAGAAATTTGAAGCTATCACTCCGCAGAAGCAGAAATCAGTCCGCGTACGTGCTTCACGCCACGCTGAAGAGCTGCAACATGGCCAATAGTTCAGACATTATAAAAAAAAAAAAAAGAAATTATTGTTTATTTATTTATTTATTAATATACAGGCATTACTGGATCTGTTCTAGCATATTAATTTCCAAATGAGTATACGGTGACCAAATAGGAGCCGCATATATGTTAGAGATGCGGAATTACTAACGATCGTATAAGGCACGCTATTGTCTCAGGATTTTTAAATTCCTTTGTTGTCCTTTGCACGAATCCTAACATCCTATGCGCCCTTGAACATGACTGTATTACGTGATCGGTAAACACAAAATTATCTCTAATCACTACCCCAAGATCGATGTGTTTATTTACTCTTGTTAGAGTTTGGTTATGGGACTTATACGCGAATTCGAATTTTTGATGACATCGAGTGA
>JAPYZR010002589.1:0-30116 GCA_030522945.1 Trichopria nigra
GACGGTCCTGGAAGTATGCACTTGTCCTGGAACTATCGGTAATGTGCCATTTTTGGACCTGGAACTGACGGTATTCCATATATATATATATATATAATTCTTAAATTTGACAAAATTTAGTTTCCATGTGCATGTTCTCAACCGCTTTCATCAAAGTTTAATAAATACAGACGTTCCTCAAGTATGACGGTCTGAAAGTTATAAGGAAGCGGGTTACGTTACATTAAATCTGGTATGAATACGCGATAGTAAATATAGCAAATATTATTACGTGGGTAGGCGTGGGAGGTGACTTTCTGACAGTTGGTAGGTATATTACAGTTAATGCTATTACCTTGCATTTGCATGCTCACGTGCATTACCAAAACATCCCGGAGCAAAGCAGGTATATGAGTATATATCGCGATGACGCTCTCGAGTTTCTTCGCTGGCTCTGCCAGACTCATTAATGCCCTCGTCTTACTTACACCCGGTTACTCTCGGTGCATCTTGCACCCGTAGTGTATTTACATGCAGAGTACACGTGCTTTGCCCTGGCGCATTGCCGACTAGAAAAGAAGAAGGTCGGGTGTGCATCGCCATCATCGCGAATTGCTAGATGCAACGCGATGCACGGCGAAATTAAGTTATGGTCTACTATATATGCTGGCAGCTGTTCTCAGAAACATGTATATTACACATGGGTAATTTGCGTGTATGGTACATAAGCGCGTGTATTTCAGTCTGAGAATGTCCGAAAAAATTCTTCTCAATAAAAATGACGATATTTGCTTTTTAAATTTATTTTCAAGCCTCACTATTATAATTAAAAAATGCGAATTTTAGATCAATAAATATAGATGTCAGCTTTCATGGGTCAAAAAACACAAAAATTTTAAGAAAAAATTTGTTCCTGATTTTTTTACATTCAAATTGTAAGAAAACGTAGAAATTAATTTTCGAAATTCAAAATGGCAGACCCAATATGGCAGTCAACATTTTAAAATATGGCTAGGGCTCAATGAAATTGTCCGTACACTGATAGTTTTGGGGACGCTACGTTCAAATCTGATGTCAAATTTTCAAAATTCAGTATGGCGGTTCCAATGTGACCGCTAACATATCGAAAAATCAATTACAATGGAAATATGCGGATAAGGAAATACGCCATAAGCCAATTACTGATCGATCCCTTTTATGACGGTTTTTACTGACTCTATATATGTTTCAAAGTGTACATATGTTTCAGAAAGAAATAAAAATATTCGGTTCGTGTGAGTATACGAAATGATATTTGGGATTTAACGCACTTGTAATTTCTTGAAATATAAGAAACGGAAAGGTCCAGGCCACTTTTACGGAAAGAAACATTTTATTGGTTCGTTAATCCTATTTCTTTTTATTAATTGAGTCTTATGTGAATTGGTGTAATTTACCATTTTCACAGTCATTATCGTATGAAAATTCATAAATAAATTGCATGTTACAGACGTATAAATATTTTTTTTTTACAAAATATAAATAAGCCATTTCACAATACGACGACTATAAGAAAATAGCTGATGAAATTATTTGAAATGTATTATATTAAAGAGATATACAAAGAGATATACAAAGTTGAGAAAATAATTGTTCATGCATGATTAGAAGGTACAACTTTTGTTGATGAATATAAAACACGTATATAAATAAGTCATCGACGTAATCTCGTATGCGAATTATATAATTAATATATATTCTAATAAAAACAATGAAACCCCGAGCGTGGGACCAAAGAAGTAAACATGCTGAGCGATTCTTCTCTGGGGAATTGTTCTCTCACCAATTTCGTTGTAATGTACCACATGTGGAGATTCAAACTTGAGTTTTTAAAGCTTGTTAGAACAAAGAACAAGTCGTTTTATTTATTTCATTTTTTTTTTTAATACTTTATACAATTAGTGTTTATATTCGTTTAAAAATACTGAGTAAAGCAAATATAGGTGTGATGTAATATAAATATTGGAATGCAGAAATAACCTACGTTTTACATTAATATTATTATATATACAACAAAGTATTGATTATTGATAAATGGCGAATTAAATAGTGAAAATAAGGACATCGTACGACGAATTTTAGACTGTTATACACAAGCTCAAGTATGTTTCGTTTCATTTATGTATTTCTCGGGTTCACACATGATTGCGTTTGTGAAACATATAAAATGTACATTTTGTAATATAGAGTCAATTTTACAAATTTACAATTTATTTTTAGAAATCGATAATTTTATTTAAATGTTTCACTATTGGTCTTTTTCAAAGCTAATTATTTTAAAAGTTAATTATATATATTAGAATTTCAATATGAATACATCAGACTCGATAATGCGAGACATTTCCAGATTACTAGAAATAAAAT
This sequence comes from Trichopria nigra, assembly GCA_030522945.1. Classification (NCBI taxonomy): domain Eukaryota; kingdom Metazoa; phylum Arthropoda; class Insecta; order Hymenoptera; family Diapriidae; genus Trichopria; species Trichopria nigra. Next base: position 2,383 of record JAPYZR010002589.1, read on the forward strand.
TTTCTATTTCTAGTATTTCAATCTATAATTAATAGTTTAATTAACATTAGTAATTATGCGAGATCAAGTAGAAAGATTTAGTCTAATGCAAATTATTAACCACTGGTCTAGAAAGTATAGTTACAATTAATTTTGGCTGTGTAGACTATTCTCTAGTTCATTAGTTCTATTATGCTTATATAGGACTGCTTAATTTCGACAAGTTTTTAGTGAAATTAGTAATTAAAAGAAAACGTATACACCGAAAATTAATTAAAAGCATTGAAACTGTAGAACATCAAGAAATTTTGTAAGATTATGAAGTGATTTCTTTTTTGGAACCGACTTTATCCAAGCTGCTTTTAGGAATGCAAAGTGTGTTAATTATAATGCATCAAATGCACTATAGTGTTATTCAGTAATGCATTTGGTATTTACAAATTTAGTAATTACTAAGTATTTTGGTAATATTCAAACGTCAAATTCATATAAATTATAGGTAAATTATTAATATTTATTTCTAAGTTTGATCACTTTTCGCTTTAAATTCGTCAAAAAGTTAAACGATATCTAAGTAGACAAAGCATATTTTAAAAATAAGAGATGATTATTGAGCATCAGTTCAAATAATTGTAACAAACTTTGTACCATAAATGTACTAATCACGAAAGCGTGAAAACACTAAGAAGTCAACTTCCAATTAATCAAATAAAAGTCGCAGAGATTCGTTCACTTGAAGTCAGTAAAAACTCGAACAACTCTAAGCTCTAAAATAAGGAGAAGAAAATGAAAATCTGGATACAATGAACGATATACGAAGAACACAAATACGGAAGAGAGCAATGAAAGGAAGATAATAAGAAGATTGAAAGAGCGTCGGCGAAACAGCCCCTGAGAAGGGGGTATGAATTAAAAGACGCACGTTGTTTCATGGGGTGACATCTGGCAGCGATCCGACCCGTATTCGATTCGTTCGGAGCAAGTTTAGTAGTTCGCACCCGTGCACGCGCATTGCCGAAAGCACGACGGTAAATTACTGACTCGGGCTACTTGTGTGCTGTAGGGTTGAACCATGGAACTCCTGTTGTTTTTCCTCGTTTGTTTCGCCTTCGCCGGGAGAGATTAAGAAAATATCGGAGGGTTCCCCGCCGAGATCCACAAAGTTTGGTGGGAATTTCGCCAAATCTTCTCAGCAGCCTTTTCTCAAGGTCGCCCAGTCAGTAAACCCTAATCGAGGTTCATTAATGGTGTGAGCAAACTCGGTTTGTTTTCGAGATAACCCACTTTTCGTAATTGAGTTTTCGAGTTGTTGAATCTTAAGGAGGGAATGTACCTCGATGCTTTTTCCTATAATATAATTGCTGGATTCAGTGTCTAATCTTTGAGTACACATTTTAAGTGCGGCGCAATTCACCGAAAAATGAAAATGTGAATTTTCATATTTCAAACAATAAAACGTTAGAAATTTATTACGAAATCGGTTCGTTTTCATTGTAGGTTTTTATTTCAGATTTGATGTTTGGTCATTAGTAATCAACCTATATCATTGAGTTGTGTAGTCTTTATGATCTTGAAGGATTATGATGACGATGATGATGATGATAATGATCATGATCAATTTGTTATTCGTTCATCAAGCAAAGCAGGTGTATCATAAAGCATGGCGTACGTCACGAGAGGAATCGTCCTCATTTTGTTATTTGAGGTTAAGTATGTACAGAAGACATATACTTTGATTATAGCGCACCAGTATAGCTACACATACCTATATTTCGTTCCCAACAAACAACGTCCATATCTCATGTCATTAATTAATTAAACATGTATAGCCACTGCCAGTTGCAAAACGAACACCACACAATGGCAGAGCGTATCGCGCTTTTAGTCATTTCCGTCATTCGCTTGAATAGCAGTCCTTCAAACGTGAAAGCTTTTCATTGCAGGCCGTGCAATGGGAAAAAAGATGAAAAAAAAATGAAAAAGAGGGAGCAACAGTGGATCGACTCGATAGAGGATGACGTCGATCGAAGGCCCCCCGTCGAACTCTTTAATTCCGTAGAGCCACGGCACCTGCTCGAACGTAGCGGGTGCTTTGTCGAGCTTCGTTCGCACCCTTGTGTTCTATGCCGCGACCTCGACAAGTCATTCTATTCTGGTTCTTTCTTTTTTACGCGCAATGTCCCTCGGAGGCCGCGGATACAGCTCCGGGAAGGAAGGAACAGGAACGTAGTAGTGTAAGATACGCGCCGATTCCTACCAGTGCCGATTTAACACCGCGAGAAAAGGTTCCGTCACCAATGCATCAGATCCATCGTAGGTTGGTTGGATTTTTTTGGAGCTTGACGACTATTCATGAACGTGGAATATAGTAGGGAAGCATCTCTCCTATATATGGATGCACTTTTCCATCGATATGTGCAAATTCCCTTCGGAAGGACGTATAATAAAAAACCACATTTTTCATGATATGTACAAAAAATAATGACCAAAAAAGAAACCAAAATTTTACTTCATATAGTCGAATTAGTATTAATCATTTGTACGGCTTTATCTTTTTTAATTTTGTTTTTCAAAATAACGAATTATTAATATGTTTGTAAAATAAGAGTAAATAAAAATTAACTAACGTATAGTCATTGATTGTTAGCGTATATGTAATTATTGTTTGTGTAATGATTTGCATTACCCTACAATTTTTAACCGTTTTACTAAGATTTCACACACATGATAATAAAGTTGTATGCATGTCGCAAGAAAATAGTTATTTAAAACTTGTAAATTTCTCAGGTTCAATTTACTAGAAAAAAGAATGTTAGCAAGCATCTCTGGTATGTGCTATTAATAAATAATGATTCCAAAGAGTTGCCACACCAGTTGCGGTTGACCGATACATGCCAGCAATTCAAAGTACATACGGTACTTTTCAGCTTGGTTTCAAATTTTACTGGCATATATATCCTACTTAATTTTTTTTTTTTTTTTATTCTTAATAAAAGTTTGCGATGCTTTATTTTATTTTAAAACGTAAATTTTGTTTTACTCATTATCCGCATAATGTTTAAGTAAAAACTGTAGTAAAATAGAAAATCAAATTTTTCAAATAATTTTTTTAATAGTACAATCCCTAGTAGAAAATGACATCAGTTTCTGCCCAATTTTTCTGGTCTCTGTATGTTAAAAGTAATGGAGTTCAGTAAAAATGGCCATATACTGGTCTTATTTTCTCGTATGGATTTGCTGAAATTTGGATTCAAAATCAAGAAAATAATGTTAAATTAAATAGAATATTACACACGAAGATCGTGTTTCTAACCTTGTTGCTATGAATATTCAATTTACAAGGACAATGACTATAAAAAATACAGTATAATAGTCAAGTGTATACGTCGTCTTGAAACTATGAACGCAGGATATCTTTTTTAAGATGATAAAAGTTTTCTAATATAATTTTTAAAAATAAGTATATATTTAATAATTTTAATTAAGAAAAAAAAAAAAAAAAAAAATAACTCCAAATTTTAAATAAGAGTATATTTTAAATAAGAGTATATCATTATATTCTTATAAATAAGAATATAATGATGTATCGATTTTTCATTAAAAATTAATCAACTTTTTTAATGAGTTTCCATTATTTTTCTTAGAACAAGAAAAAAACAGAAAAAAAATATTATTATCAATATAATTGTTATTATATCAGTTTAAACGTTTGAATAGGTGATAGTACGAGACCGAATGTTTCTTTCAAAGTTTTCATAATATTTCCTACAAATATATTACTTTTAAAATATCATGTACAACAAGATTAGTTACTAAATAACGTCATATTTAAATATAAATTTGGTTCTTGAACATTAATGGCTTAATTATTCTCTATAGGATGCAGGTGCATAAAGCGCATTATCATTATAATATGATATTAAATGAGCATATCTCCCTGCGATTATCAAAGTCGATCGTATTTCGAAACCACGATTATAACACATTGCGAGCAATCGCGTTATTGTCCCATACGGTAGATCACACATGTTCCGTACCTTTCTTCGCCCACGTTTCACAAAATTAAGTGTCATATATAATGCGTCGATCTTATCTCTTGCGATCTGTTTGATAACTCGCGGTCTCGTGCAAGTGAGTCAGATGAAAGTAGGGAGAGTCGAATGAGAGGAAAAAAAATGAAAGAGAAAGAAGAATGAAAAGGGAGATTGCGGATAAGCAGATTATTATTCATCGTGTTGAACGAAAATATGTGTATTAACAGAAAGCTCCAATTCGTTCCCTTAAAATGCAAATAATATAGGAAAGCGTCTATATATGTGTATGATATACGTAAAGTAATGGAGGGATAAAATATTTATCGGGATATATTGTGAAGGATTTATAAGCGACCAACTTGTTTTTCATTTTTTGTTTTTGTTTTCCAATTTCAATTTTTAATGAAACCTGTCGAGTAATTTGACTCCAAAAATTTCATCGAATTGTGGCCTAAATATTCTGCACATATTGTATATATTTACGTATGATATATAATCACGTATTTGTAAATAATTTTATGATTGATCGTATAATTACAATATACTTTCTTATATTTACAAATTCAAACGTCGAATTTTCTCAGTGATTTTAGTATTTGTCAGACTGGCAAACATGACATTAATTTATGAGCTCTGCCTATGATTGAAATTAACGAAGTTTACATTAATAAAAGCATTAGCATATGAATGGAACAAGTAAATTTATATATTTATAACACGAACAGTGCTGCAAGAGGTGGGAATGTGTGTAGTATAATAACGTGTATATATATACATGTATAGACAAGAAGGAATATCGCGTAATGGTACGTTTGTTTTATGCCGGGTATAGGGTGTTTAAAGGTTTCAGCCGATGGCTATTTCTGGCAACAATGGTTTCCTCTCCAATCTGCAAGTTCATTCAACCAATATGAACCGGCATTTATCGGCGATTCATTCGATGCAATCCTCACATAATCGGCTTTGTATTCGCGATATTTCGGCGGTACACTCTCCCGAGCCGAAACGAAATCGCGTCAGGATGCTTTTCCCTTGCTTTGTGCGTACAACATATTTCCGAATAATCATGTCCGACGATAAGTTCGTTCCTTTGTATTGGAGGCATATCACGCTAATTCCTGATTACAAAAAGATTCAGAAGAATAATAACCGTTATTAGGCCTTAATGAATTTGATACAATCGCTCTACTCGATTGTTTATTTCTATATAGAGAATGGACGCCTTGCAGTCAATTCAATTCGATTAAATTACAGTATAGTTTAGAGCTACTATCTTATCTTAACGTTAAAAATGTTTATTTTGTTCTGATTAAGTTAACCCTTTCAGTCTACTAAGTTATTAGCATTTTGTGAAAAAATGGTGATAATAATTTATATATTTATATGTTTGATATTAACTCATTCTCCATAAATATTTTGACACATTTTTCTAAGAATTTATCATATATGCTAGTTTGTGCAAAAAATAAAAAAAAATTCTTGAAAAATGATTATCTAAAAAATTTATAATCCATGCGGCATCCGACATTTTGAATTTCGAAAATCTGACTTTAGATTCGTAATCAATGACCTTTAAAATGTGCCCATGGCTCAGAGGGTAAAAAGTTTATAAAAAAAATCGTCATGTCACAGTGTTACGTTTTTTAGACATAGCAATTGAATGTGCTATAATGCGTTTCTAGTAAAGAGTAGAGAAAATAATGAATCGGTATTGTACTACGCTACAATATAAAATAAGAATGAAGTAATATTAGTCCTTAATAACTATCTATTTAAGTGTATATTATGAAACAAAATATAATATAATATAAATATAAGTAGTAATAACTTTCTTGCCTCAATTTTTTTTTTATATATAATTTTTCTTTAAAAAAATACAAATATATATCGACCTTATATGACAGTTTAAATTAATTAATGTCATTGTATTGTAATTCAATTGTACTTGCAGTTTCAAAAATGTCATATTGCCATTTCGTCCGACGCATATGGTTAAAGACCGAATTTGATATTACTGATAATAGATAGGAGGGGGGTGATGCAGAGCGATATAGAGATTGGAGAAAGGGGGAAGGATATAGTACATGTATATATGTATATCTATCTACCGCGAAACTGGAACGCACGGGGCGGAGAAAATGAAGGTGGGTGCACATGGCGAGATACTGACGGCGATGCTGGGTAACCCGAGACCTGGCGGGAGGTCAACGCCAATGAGATTGACGAAGCCGATAAATCGGAGCTGCGGTGATATCGAATGACTGGTGCGAGGCGACAACTCACTGGCCTGCGAATCCAATGCATACAGTTTCTCCTCCACGACGAGGGAAACAAAAAATGGGTAAACAGGGACGGAAAGAGCAGTCTCTCGTCTTGATGCCTTGCTTTTGAGAATCGAGACTTTAACGTCCGCTACATAGCCGTCTACTGAAACGTTTGTTCAGAAAACGTCCCATTAATCATCCGAGTTTTCAGTAAACGCATGAATAATTAGGTTGACGCGCGTTAAACGTCCTATTTGACGTTTACTTGCACTTGGCTGTAATTATACGAACATTACGTAATACGATCTGTTTTAAAAATAATTTCAAGCCCCTTCGCATTCATCACTGACATTCATTTATGCGACGGGCAAATTTGATGATATCTATATGGAAAATTTCGAATGATTGTCATTCAATGACTTTATGTGCATACGTTATACTTCCGCATCTGTTTTGAATGTACAATAAATACTATACAAGTTTGTATCGACTTTCTTGTTTTAATGGATTTCAACTTGATTAAAAGCCACCACCAAAAAATCTTCAATCCCATAAAACAAATCGTACAAAAGCAAAAGCGTCAGTGAATGTTGCGACTTATAGTACCGTTTGTTCGCCTTTTATGTATGGAGGCATTCCACATCCTCCAAGGACAAGGCGGTACACACTGAGGGTTTATTCGCGATTCGTATCAGCAAAGAGTAAAACAATATAATGGCCGATAGCACACCCGCTGTTGCACCGGGACCTCGTTGCAACAATCAGCAAAGAAGGCATTATTGTTTTCTACCTGCTTTCCCAACTTCCGCGCCAGATCCGCCGTTCTCTCGCTTCATACGATTTTTTTCCACCCAGAAAGTTCCAGCCACATTTTGCCGCCTGCCAGGAATTCACAGGAACATCACCGAAATCATGTAAATGGATTTCTACGTTTTAAAAGGAAATGTCGCCTCTATCACGATTGTTTTAGTTTTTATTTACTTCAAGGTATTGATTTTTAACCTATAAATTGTAAATTTTTTAAAATTAAAGAAATGAAATTATTAATAAAAATTATTGTATTATTCAGTAAGATTGAACTCGTGTACTTTACAATTGTGTATTTTCATCAGTTGTCCTTAACTTTTGCATCGTTATATGTTTATTGTTAATTCATGGCTGCCAACAAATGCTAACATTATTATATTATTACATTATGAAATTATGGTACGAGTTGGGACCCCGGGTTTATTATACTTTTTGCCACTTCCCTTTCACAATTAGTAAAATTAGATAGTTTTTTTCTCCTTTTTTTATCTTATCATTTAAGCAATGACGTTTCATTGCAGGATATAAAAATGATAAATATTAAAATATGTTCAAACATGATTGGAAAAATATCATTGTTTATAACGACGTGCTTTCATAATATGGCGTGCCAATTTATACCTACCGTAATATAAGACTCCTGCTTTGCATTTATGTGTGCACTACTCTGCTTATACATTTCTTATGTCAATGGTCCTGTCAATACTTCAAGTCCCTGGCCAAGGATTTTTTCTAATTATCCCTATTTGTGAGTAAGTTGGTTTATTTATTTCTACACCCGAGCAGTATTTTATTACTCTGTTTTACATAACTGTAAACCGAATGTTTGACTGGATTGAACAGAAAATCTCGTTACAATATACGCGGAATCCTACATCCTACATTACGTATTGTCATGACTTAACTGTAAAGTTTAATAATAGACTTTCAGAGTAACCAGATGGAAACGTCTTTCGATTAACCCTTAACTTTCACTTGCATCTGAAAAAGTTTGAAAGATACTGTTAACGAAATTTCGATAGCATCTCAGCGTAATTCGAGATCTCGCAAAAGACATCCAAGTCCAGCTATTCAGAAGGCTTCGATTTTCATATATCAAGACTGGATGGAGCAAACGTAGGTATAGAGAAAAGACAAGAGGTGGGTCGGGATATGTCAACGTTATTGAGATTCTAGGAACGTATTCGGCATTCAGTATGTTTTGTGCGCTTCGTGAAGCCATGCGGGGTCTCGGAGGTAAAAAAAAAACAATGCTTCAGCGACCCACACCCCTTCTAGTCTGTCGATCATAACCGAGCCTCTTTTGCTCCCTCTCTCTCTCTCTCTCCCTCCCTCCCTCCCTCCCTCCTACTCTTTCCTTTTCTCAATAGTTTTATATGTACGTGATGTACCTCAACCAATCTCCTTCTTTCTCTTATTACTTCTTTTCAGGGGGCCTTCGTATCACCCTTCGCGAAATTCTTGTGCAGACTGATGCACCTAGTCTCGTCGGAGTTGATGTGTATACAAACGAACATACGAGAAAAGCACAATGGCACCCTGATATCTTTTGTAGGTTTGTCATCAGAAGAACGTATGTTGATTCCTTTACATATGTAGTTCATTTTTTCAATACGCTTAAAGTAACTTTTAGTCTTGCTGTTATTTTTTTTTCTTTTTAAGAAAAGAAGGGCATGAAATTTGATAAAAAGAAGCGAGAGAAATATTTACAATCAATTTAATTGTTATTAACGTATAATTTAATAACGTTTTTAAATTTTGTACTAATATGATTGAAATTGCATATACAAGTCCTTTTTATATTTTATGTATATCTACATTAAATTTCATGTATCAATATAATATTTCGTAGAATATACATTACGCTTCGTGCTCGCATACTTACCATTTTATGCAGGTGCGGCTTGATTTTTTATTTACAATCTCAGCACGAAAATTTCATGGACCTGTCTCTTACAATTTTTACACATTTCATTTACAAATGTAATGGAAATTGAGTAAAATTGAATTCTTATATATGTTAAAACATGTCTGAGACACAAAAAGGGTGGACACGATTTTCAAGGTTATTTCAAGTTCAAGGTCATATTTTTAAATGTGAAAACCTACTTTTGACCCCGGATGTGAAAAGAGCGAAAAATTTAACGTTATAAACGATATTTTCAACAAGGTCATGGCAAGGTCGAATGAAGGTAACATTTTTGCGAAAATTGGTAGATTATGGATATTAGCTCAGCATAGAGGTTGGAAACAGCACAATGTTTCGGAAGAAAAATTTCAAAGTTTCAAAGATGGAGAGAGCCACCTTCTGATGGTACCAATCATCTTGACGTTGGACTTGATTTTTAAGGTTATTCAACGACTTTCATAAATTTCACCTTCATTAGATCTTGATATGATCTTGCTGAAAATATCGTTTTGAACGTAAAATTTTCATCAGTCATTGGATGACCTTCTCCATCCCCTTCAACTTTTATATGGATTGGCCATTGATATAAAATGTAAAATTCCTCGCAGTGCGAGAGAATGCTTGATTTTTCCGATTTCATTGCAATTCAATGGCAATTATCATCACTTAATGTGAGCTTTATTTTTAGAAAAGTAAGAATGTTAATATATTAAAGTGAAAATCTGTGACTTTCTTACTTGCCGTAAAATATTGACATTTACAATACGTAAGAGCAAAGTTAATCGATCTACCAGTATTGTCATGAGATTCTATGATATACTGATAATAAGCATTATAGTCGATTTTATCGCGACATGCATTAGAAAATATATGTTCATTCATCAAAAAACGAAATATTTGAATCTATTATATTTAAATAGTAGAATATGGTACATAGGTTTCTTAGTTAGCCGAACTATTTCAGTACTATATTTAACTAATTTGTTAAAGCTATATTATTCAAATAATAAACTGTTCTAAAAAGGATATAGCTGCACCGTCGTCCTATACTATATTTAGTTAATAGTTCCAACTATTTCATTGTTTATAAGTGTGTCTGTCAAATTCATCTTGTGAGCTTGATTACTGACAGGAGATACATGACTTCCCTCTGGGTTATCAGCAATTGCATTATTTTACATTTTTGTTTTGTCATTGAAATAAAACAACAAAAAAAAAAAAAAAAAAAAATTTGTCCACGGACAAGTGACCCACAACGCGGGCAGAGGAGCGATAAACCACAGCGGCGACCAGGGGGCTCCCCCTTCAGCACCGCGGTTTTCCGGTGGTTCAACCCCCTTGCGCAAGTTCTCCACGAGACGCGAAAGGAATATATACTAGTAACGGTACAAGAGAGTTCTTCCGCAGGGTTTGGGAAACTCGAGTCGTGCGATGATTGCGGTGTAATCTGCTTTCGCTTAGCTTTGGGGTGTTCCGCTTTTGGAGAACTACCGCCCGGGGCACGCTTCGTTCACGTTTAGATAAGCGAGACTAAGACTGGGAGAACAAGAGACAGAGAGAGGAAACACCGTGTGGCTGATGAGAGAGCGAGAGACGGGAAAGGGCTCTTCTCTCAACCCTCGAATCTGCCTGACGTTAGGTTATCTCATAAACGGCGCCACACCCTCGCGAATAATCCGGCCCCCGGGGCCCACGTGCGGTTGAGCGGTTGCAACAGTTACCATATTTGATTGTGTGGCCCGTATGTAGTGTAACTCTTAAATGTATAATATTATTACCAGCATAGCGCATCCTAGCAATCTGGGTTGTAAAATGTCTTCGACATATATTTAATATATATAAAAATGGCTTTAATGCATAAGCTTCGTTGATATAAAAAAAGTAAATTGCGTATATATATATAAGCATATATATATATGTACATGTTATTTGCAATGTTGCTAACTTGAATTAATTTTATTAATGGCTATATATTGTCGTATTTAACCTCAATTTTTGGTGACACATACTGAAGCGTTTTTGAGATAATATTATCAATGTGCTAATTCTTAATCTTTTTGATAATTTAACGATTTTATAATAACCAGTATTATAGGGTGATCTCTATATATTTAAATTGAGAATTCGATATGCAAACAAAACTTCCGACGCTCCGGAAGTTAAAAACTGATCGCGAGAGTTTGCGAGGCATATTATCGGATTGGATTATATTTTATTTTGCTTCTTCGCGTAAATTGTTCTTTAAATTAAGATACTAAATTCTACTGACGAATAATTACTTTAATCTAAACAATTCGATGTTTAATTCAGAAAGAAAATTACGTCTTTTATATAATGAAAATAATTTAAAATCTTTTACAAAAATAAGTATATAAGAAAATTTAATATTTTAAAAATTGACGATCAAACGAAATTAATAATATATAATACAGTTACAACAAGAATAAAATATTTCCTATGAAACCCACGATATATCTCGCAGCATGTTTGTTTCAGAAACATTTAAAATAATGGCAACCGGAATAATCATATGAGTATTTGAACTTCAAACGAGCACTGTCAAGTCTTGGAGCCTATTATTGAAATGTACAAACACCATTTAGACATTACTATACGTTTTTCGAAAAATTGAATGCATGTTTTACAATGTGAACGTATTCAAAATAGCGTATGATAATTCTAGATTAAATAAAAATGAAACGTAATTAATAATTAGTAATAATTATAACAGATTGCAATTATTGAAAATCCAAAATGAATTAGAAGCACATTTCTTGCTGTTGCTATATCGAACAAAATATTGTTACATAACAAATCGAAAAATGTTAATATATACTGTGATTTTTAATGATAATTCTTTTGAAATTGGCAGTACGGAATCCCGAAGAGAGAAATGGTAAATAAAGTCCGTGTACTAAAGAATTAAAAAAAAAGTATGAAAATATAAAACAAATTTACGGTTAATACATTTTTAACGCCAAATACATTGTCGTATGCTGGTGAAATATCTGGACAAAAAACAAAGCAAAAGGGTGATAAGCCAGTGGACCGCGTTGAAGAGTGTCTCTCCTGAGACGCGCGCTAAAATTGTACCATGTTCTTGAGATTTTTAATAAAAAAATTCACCACTGATGTGCGAACGACTGGCGTTGGAAACTTGGAAGAAAAGGCAAAGTTCCGCCCTTTCGCCGTGAGAAGATTCTTTTCGAAGGGTGGCTGCTTCTGACACACCCCGACGCGGCGGGAGAAAGAAATTCGCGTTTGATGTGCCGCCAAAGGGAGACAAGCTGCGGTTGTGTCCGCGTTTGTTTGTGCGCGGGTGTGCAGATGTGGGCTGCAGGGTGACTCGTCCTTCGCGTGATGTGCATATATATATATATATGTATACATATACACAATCAATTACGATTGGTGTATACGTGGAAAAAATCTTGAAGTATAACAATTTCGCCCGACGGGTGATTATTGGGCCCATCGAAAAATCGATGCATAAATCGACACTTAGAGCTTGCTAATTACGTACAAATTTCTTTTTATTTTGTTTGTTCATTTTTCTAAACGTTTACTTGATTATTGTAAAATTTATTTGTATAAACATACCTCTGTTTTTTTTTTGTGAAGATTTCAATATACATAATAATAATAATGCCAAATCGTTTATACTTGATCAATTTAAAATATCAAATATATTTAAAAAAACTACATGTATATATACAAATAAGAAAAGCTTATAGATAGAATATTAATAAAGAGCGAAAAATGTGATTTTATATACGTTTTATATGTTAAATATAATTTACTGCGTTCGGAAAACGTTTTTCTCGTGCAATCGTGCTTACATAATGCAATTGCCCTTTCAAATGTAGGATTTATTATAAATAATATTTACGGTGAGAACTTATAATTGTATTTTATAAAATAAAGACAGCGAGTGCTTGTTTACTTTTGTATTAAAATAAATTTATGTAATATATTAAATACTGATGAAAAGTCTTTTAATTAAACAATTATAAATGAATTCATTTAACGTTCGATTTACTGTACATATACTTGAGTCAATATAAGTGAAGGAATCTTGAGGTTGTGGATTCTCTCAATATTAATTCTCAACGTGTATATATATAAATGATAAAATTTGTTTCCATATATCGCTACAATTATTTTGTACAATTATTACCAAATTAATAAAAGCCAATTATCATAACTTTCGATAAATATTAATGTATATTTTTATTGAAGAATTTAATAGAGTGCATATATACATACATACGCATATATATGTAATGAGTGAATTTCACTCCATTCTGGGGAGAATCGCAGAATTTACACTCTAGAAAGAGTGACTCAATTTTCACTCTTTGTAGAGTAAAATTTGACTCCAAGTAATTGAGAGAATGGAAATGAATTTTTGTTATCATTTTAGAATTTTGACAAATGATCATTATGGCGAAGTCGTACATTATGCCTGCATCAATAATTTCATTAAGCACTTCTTTTATGAAAGCTCGACGTGATAGAAAAATATTGCGGTAAGATTAAATTTAACGACCGTACATTTACATAGAAAATTATTTCTCACATTTCATCCACATTTTTGGTGTTGACACGTGTAATTAATATAATTTCAAATTTCAAACACACATCAGGTGAATTTAATGTGCGATTTGGTCTGCCTTTGCAAAATGCCGACAAAATGATGAATTATATACCGTTCGATTTAACGAATTATCGCATATTTAATTCAATTTCAATTTTTGAATGCGGTTGATGTTTTCGACATCACTGACGAGAGAATTCGGACAATCCATATTTCATCGAACCAATTCCCTCAGTGTGTATACCGCTTTGATTTGCAAATCGAAGCAACACGGCACATACTTGGCAAGCACCACACTCTGAGGGTATAGTGTGTGGGCGGTGTATAGGCAATGGTCGGGTCCGTCTCTGCCATTATTTTCACAAAAGGGGCGAGTGCGCCGCAGCAAACCATATGCGGCATTACATTGATATTAGTATCGTTTCGTCGGTCAGCCCCGGTGCGGATTAATTAATTAAAGCCGGTCCTTGAACGCGTGCGCATTTATGTGCATATATACATATATATATATATATATAAATACATGTGTGTACAAATGTGCATCCTTCTCGCACGGTCCGGTCATGTACGATTACACAGACAGAGAGTGCATCGAGGCGCGCGCTCGCACATGCATATACGGGAATTTTCACGCGCGCAAACTTGCGGATTGCGGTTTCCACGCGCCACAGGCTGGTATTTTGAGCGGTCCCAATGCTCACTGCGGCCATAATGCATTTGCACCTCGTGTGCAGCGCCACCAGCCTGTGTCTCTCCTCTTATATGTTACTAATTATTTCGAATAGCTCATCTGTTTTTGCAATTGTCACGAATTTATCAAAGACATTCAAAAGTTGGTAGAATAATATCTAATTTGTAGCAGACAAATAGACACCGCATATAATTAATTAAAACAAATAACAAAGCATAATAAACAATGCATTTTTTATTCGCGAGGGTTCTTCTTCTCTATAAACTTATAAATATTGATAATTAAATTAATTATTGTACACCTTACACGTCCATTTTAAATTTTACATCCTTTTCGTAAGTTCACCGTTAGGTACGAAAACATTCTATTCCGATCATTCACATGCCCAATTTTCATATTCCACACTCCACTTTCGGTACACTTACAATTCATATGAATAATCACATCGCTCACTAATCAATATTGGATGACATTCCCCTTGGAAGATCTTCCAAGATCTTTCTTGCAGCCATATCAATCCACATTGGACTCTTCTGTTTGATACCGAGCAATTATGTAACAATTATTACGCAACAACTATGCAACAGTTACGTAACAAGTAACATTTATGCAAATTTTATGTAACTGTTACTTTCAATGTTTGTATATGGATTTGCAAATTGGAAGAAGCGGTCATTTCTACCTGTATTGAATGTGACCGGTCCGTCTACCAAAATGCAAGTGCACTCCTCGTTGGATAATTCAGTGTAGTTGTTGATGAATATGGCATGACTACCCTGCCCCCCCCCCCCCCCCGACGTCTTAGGCTAAATTATAAGACTGGAACGAGATAATAAATATAACTCATGTACATCATTTTCAATACTGCAATCAATAAACTTCTTTCCCCGACAGGCGCTTGTCCTTTTCTTTCTTGGACTATATAAGACCGAGTCGATTATTCGTGCAATTATTTCGCACGTATTTATACTCACACAGAAATTTGATCAACGTTGACATACTCGCCGCATCAATTCAATAGCCTAATTAAAATCAAAGGATTTCAACCATACTATAATGCCGTTGCACTCGGGTATTTTAGAGCATGATTTAAGTAGGGTGACGCATATTACAGAATTTAAATAATTACAGAACTTAAATAATATATAAGAATTTTTGGTTCGGCTAATTTCTACATTCATTGGTTCCACTTCAGGTTTCAGTTGAAACAAAAAATGATGCTTAAAATAACAGAAGTTAAAGAAGATGCCCAAAAATTATAAGTTATGTATAAGAATCACGAAATTCTTAAACACTAAACAAAATGTCAAGTATAAAGTACAAATAAAAAATGATAAACTTTTTAAAATTTTATGTTATATTTAAAATTTCATGTTAACATGAAATTTGTTTGATAGATTTAAACAATATTTCGGAAGCAGTGTAGGTACTAAATTATCATAAAAAATTGTATGATCGTGAAAATGAATATAGAAATGTGAACTTGAAGATTGAAAGTATAACGAATGTTGGAACGGAGGATGAATTTAATCGCCGTGCGACAGAATGAGGTCGGAATAAGACGCGTCTCTTCCAAAACTGTTGAAAGACCCGTCCGTCAATATGATTCGAAAAAATGAAGAGGACTTACCTTTTTTGGCGTGAAGAATGTCCGCTGCGTCGGGAGGCAAAGTCGTACAATGGCTCGGACTTAAACTCGGTTGTAGGGATGAATAGGGACTCCCGGCTCCGGATGGATACCTGACAAAGAGTATTTTTTTTTTAAATGACCGAAATCAAATTGGTTCAAGATGAGAATTTAAGTATGTCATTTATACATCTATATACGTTGGGCTGAAATGGGATGCTGGAAAATGCTTCGTATAAATAACATGTGTATAAAAACACCAAGTACATATACTTATAAAACAATTGTATTCTTGATATTTATTTTGAGTTTGCAATCGGTGGTAGATGTTAATGTGCATTTCAATCAAACTGTACAAGAAACAACTCGTAAAAATGTTTTTCGAAAAATATTGAGGAAAATTGGACAAATGTTATTGAATGTTTGTTGAAATTTTTGTTAAAAAACTAATGTCAAATATTCGAATTGTAATTATCAGTAATAGTTACAAAAGTCATACCAGCGCAAATAATTTGTCCAACTACATTGTATATGGTCTGAAGAAATCTGCTATTATTTTTTGTGAAATTTACTGAATTATCTTTTGATTTTTATGCTGCTAATAACAAGCTGTAATAAAATAATAAAGAATGGTAACAATTGAAACGGTTATTAACTCAAGTTTTATGGAATTATAATGTGATATGAGTATAAGAATAATATGAACGTATAATGATTTTCAACATTAACAGTTGTTAATTTGCGCGTATGAGGAATAATCGATAATCACCAGGGATTTGGTCTTGGCCATCCAGTGGTTTGTCCATTGAGTAGCCTCAGCTTATCATAGACACTTTCCGCCGGACTTCCAGCACCCACGCCGACACCCACTGAACCGACGCTTTGCTGTTGCTGATGTTGCTGCCGTTGTTCTTTTTGCGCAGCCAAATTCCTCAGAACCCTATTGATGGACGATACCTGAAAAAATGATGGATCATTAACTTTTATGTGACGAATGCTTTCTAAATACTATAGTACATAGTGACATCTATATACAAGATAGTTCAAATATAATATGTGTTAACGTAACTTTTATAAAATGATAATTATTCATTACATACACCCCCCATGTCACGATTATTTCTGTTGTTAATCAATATCTCGAGGCAAAGGCTTTGAATAAGTGCGTAGAATTTTAGTAAAAGGATTGAACGTAAAAACATTGTTAAGGAGGTTGTAGGTTTTTTGATGAATTTGTACAAGTCGATACAAATTTTTTTTCAATATCTTTTTTTCAATTGTAAAAATTACTTAGTATTTATTTTACTATTTATCCATTTTGGCGATATTTTAACATTTTCAAGCTTACGAATATATGAAGGCAGATATTAAATAATTATGCCAAAGAATCTCCGCCATGTAGCTCTGACACGCTTGCATATAAATTCGTAAACTCGTGTCACACAATTCTGAAGCAATGTCCTTTCCACCGAGGCTCTATTTATGTCACGTTTTCAAATTTATAAAAAAGTCGACATCGCAGTCCTGGCAATTTCAGGATTATACTCGTGTAAAACGTATAACGATAAGTGAAAAAGTTTATCTTGGGTTTATTACAATTTGGTGTCTGGTGTTTCTTTTTTATTATTTGTAAAAACCAAACATGAACTCGCCTGTAAGCCAACCGTGATCTAACATGGCGACAGGCACCCGAGTTCCAGTGCACAAATAGCAATGACTTTCCGATCAATCTTGAGGATTTTAGTAAAAATACCGTTTTTTAGATTATTTTATTATTTGTATTTATTTTGTAATGAATGTTTCGAATTTTTTATATAAATTTTGATTTATTTGTATCAACTGTTGTATTTTTCAATGAAATTTTCAGAGTATATAATGAAACAATAAAAATACTGCTGTTTTTGTTTTAAATTAATATATGTCTATAGATATGCTATAGTCGTTATATATGATTGAAATAAATTTGATCAAGTAATAAATGTACACGCTCAGAAACGACCCGGATTTTTCGCGTAATTCACCAGCGGGTATTCTCCAGGTTCGAATAACGCGGGACATTGAAATTGATGGCAGATTCTTCTTATTAAAATGTCACGATCGAACAGCAAATCGGCACGATACGTGATTAAAGGCGTAAAATGAAAATTGCCGGGATCGCGAAGCGCATATTTATATTCTCGCTCGTTTATGAAATACGCGGTGTGTATAGATATATATACGCATGCGTGAATCGCGCGTTCATGAGGATCCATCGTGTCGCGTGCACTTGAGCCAAAGTCCCCTTAGATTGCCAGAGACGAATATAATTGAAGGTAGAGGTAATTAACTCCCGGTGGAAGCTACAGGCATCGTTTTAATTACCGTTCTCGTCACATTTCATTGGGTAAAATCTACTCTCGACTCTGATCCTTTCCCCTCTTCACCCTCCACACCATCGCCTTCGTCGCACCGCATTACGTATATATTTATTATCAATATGATAGCGAGCAGCTGCAACACACATCGCAGGGGCCAATCAGGAAGATTCACTTCCGTCTTTTCGTAATCTGCTAAAAATTTCCCTGTGGACATGTCGATTGGCTCTTATTCGCATTTGCTTCGCATTTACAATGGTATAACGTATATATATATATAGATATATATTCCTGATACGACCTGATGATTGATACTAACGAGTAATTTCCAATTCACTTTCTCGAGTAGAAATAATCAGAGTTACAAGTCGGTCGTTATTGAAGCGTTGTTTGTCCAAAATAATTTTTTTTACCATAAATCGATTCTTTCGTGAAAACTTTTTGAATTGGATTATTTCATGAATTTTATAAATACGCATTATTATCCTCGATTTATCACGCGCAGACCAGGTTAACGAAGCGCACCCGGCATTATTCCGCCCACGGCGTTTTTTCTCATTTTCTTTCCTTCTCTCTCGCACATTTTTTCCTCGCGTTCTTCCTTCCGAATCCTCCTTCTTCAAGGCGGTCTCCTCTGATTCTCTCACGCGCGCCTTCCCTTGCTTCTGTCACTTACAGTTCGTATAAATCCCGGCAAAGCCGTAAAAGAGTTCCCGGGAAACTAAAGCGACGTTCTTCTGCGCCCGATAGTCCGGTAATTTATGCTCGCGCGCCGTCCGACGGCACTGCTTTGCTTTTACACGTTACACCGAAACGGAGCGTTACATGTATTATGTATCTCGCCCCCTGGCAAGGATCCCTATACGTTTATGTGTGTAAGTATAGGTATCCGGAAAAATCCGGGAAAACGCCGCGTTTAACGTCGAATACTGCCCCTACTACAACCTCGAGTAAATTAACTTCGAAAGTAATTCGTTGTCGAAGAGAAGTGTTGCTTTCTTTATCTCGAGATTCATGATTATACGCAACTGCTTTTTCGATAATGGACTGCCGACTTGGAAATATCGGTATAAACAGTTTACGGGATATGATGACAATAAATTAGGCTTTTTTTCTTTTTTTTCTTTTTTCTTATTCGTTTAAATACATTTGAATGTATATTGTCAATATTTTACAATTTTCAGAATTTCTTATTTTTGGATTCAAATGTTTTAAAAATGATTATGAAGTATTCTCTACTTCATGTATTTTCAGATTTGATAGCAATCGAAATTGACAAAATAAGTATTCAAAAATGACAAAACTAATTTATATATATATATATATATATATATATATATATATATATGAGTAAAAATCATACCCTATGAAAAGTGGTGCTTTTAACGAATTAATAGATTCTGTATGCAAGATTCAAAATAATGACACGAACAAAGTACATCCAATGTTATGCAGCTAGTAATTGTAACTACACAATTTTTATCAGTGTATGTTAGAATCTCTGATAATACTTGATAACAGAATTCACAAAGAATGAAATGAATCTGTACTATATAAGAAAATTAAGATAATGGTTGAAAAACCTAATTTAAAATATTTTTCAAATTCTGAATGAAAATTGCAAAGTTGTTATAAAAGAGTGACTTTATAACAGAGGCAGCATTTATATTTTCATCTTAATGTAAACTGAAATAGTTTTATGCAACTTATTCAGATATTTATCTCGAAAACTACTTGTATTAAATGACAAACTCTTGATCCTTATGAAAAGGAAACTATTTAAGTCAATGGTAATATCAGCTTTTACTATGTAATTCAATACAATAAAATTCGGGCATTAACATTAAAAAATCCTTGGATACTAAATTTTAAAAAGATTTGGACATTGTTTTTCCGAAATACCCCTATCTGATAATACATTCATTTTTGATACGTATATATCCTAACGTATAAATGCCATTACCCATAATAAAATTTCATAAGCAAACAAAAATCTTTTTTTCTTTTCAATCATGCGTGTATAAACTTTTTTCTTCAAATTTATGAAAAAAGTGTCCTGCACCAATGAAAAGAGCGATTTTTGGCCAATAAAAAACGGCTATTGCAGAACTTTTCTTATGAACTTTAAATGATAAATATAGTTGTCAAACATCATGAAGAAAATTTGGAACTTAGGATCAATTAACTTCCCGGGTGTCGTATTAAAAACCTTCAAAATTTGATTATAAGAGAATAATCATTTTATAAATATATAAAATTATATAATTATTGCAATAAATTAAATACGCAACTTAACATTAAACTAAAAAACAAAAAATATTTTACGTCTCATTCATATATAAAGTATAAATTAATAAATATTTTAAAAACTAAATAGTTGTGTTTTCATCAAATGTTAAACAATTTTTTTTACTTGACGACACATATATATATATATGCTTTTCCAAACGAACAGTAGATGTTGGAAGTATATATGTACGTATAAAATATTAAAACTGATACCGCCTTCAGAAATTTCACGGATTATTAAATTCATGATTGACTCGTACATCCGGTTCAAATTATAAAATGGTAACGTCTCACTCAAACGCGTGTGTGGGTTGGCTTATTTTCACCTGCTGACTCTGATTCGGAACCTATACGGCGTCCTCGAAATTACACGTGCTCCTGATGTGATATTGGTCGTGGGATATGTTCTTCCCTGGGGTTTCCTGGACCCCATTCCCTCGTGTCAGGGGTCCACGGCGTTGAAACGGGCTGACACATCTCGGACCCCCTGGAGTGTCACAGCCCTCCACGGATCACCACCCCCAAAGTTTCTTCATCCCCCGGTTCTCAAATCTCTTTCTCTCTATTTCTTTTTAATATGTCTATTAAAATAATACTAAAATGGGTGTGCATGTTCTGATTCTAATTAAATAATGCTGAACAATGAAGTCTCCATATTATCTTTATTAATAAAAATTAAAAAAGGACTACTCATATCCATGTAAATGATAATGGTTTAGTTAATGTAAGTAACAGGACTTAAAAATTCCTGTTGTACTTGTCGTATATAGTTGTCATTTTTCTCGAGTGATATTTGATTTACTTTTTATTGTTATATATTGATATAATAATATATATATATGTATATAGTAGAAATTGTATAGTATATCGAATGGAGATAAATAATCGATTGAGTTAAATGGAAGGAAATTCAATAATCCAAATGACGGATAGATATTTTTGAGAGCAGGGAACTTCGAGAATTGTGGTGTATATATATATATATAATAAACATCATTTACACATGGCTTCCTAAGCTCTATTGCAATTGACCTAACAATAAGATATATAAGATATTATATTCTTTGAATACGATGATACCTGCTCTTTCAGATGGTCATTGTTGTGGACGAGAAAAACTCTCCCAATTGATAAATTTTTTTGAGTAAACTTGAAAGCAATTGAATCGGTCAACAATGAAGTAATGGACTAGAACGTTTTGTCAGGTCATTATTAGGGACTCAATGCTCGTAGAATGTTTGTCATATCTAAAAACCAATTTCGTGAGTGATGTATCGTCAGCTTTCTAGAAGTATAATCATCGTATAAAATTTGTATGTGGTCACATTCGTTGAGAAAAATAGTTTTATACTTGAATTGTATAGGAAACAGGATGATGTTATTGACGTATTCATTCTTTTATTTAACTGTTAATATTATCGAGCTAATGTAATGTGATTGATAAAACATCATTGTTAGTATATTTGATAGCAATAGTATAAAGAAATAGCAAAAAAAATTTTTTAATTTAAAGACATATTTTCATGTAAGAATTATTTCGTTATTATTGGTAATTTGTCAATTCCTTTTTCAAGACTGACATTGTAGAAGAAAACGTTCTTAATAACTGATTTGCTTCAATAGTTAGTATCAATCTTTGAAAGTGGAAATTTTTGAGACATTTTATGAAATGTATATTTTCAGGTTTGTCGTCGTTCTTAAACGAACTCTTCAACCGTTCCTCTTTTTATCTTGGAGAAAATCAGAAAATCAGACAGAAGTCCTATATATTAGTCTTTGTGGATTTTTAAAGACGAGTTTAATAAAATAAACGTAAAAAGGGCTAGATGATTTAATAAGCAGGACCGATATCTTATCAATTGTTGAAGCACTTGATTATAAATACTTCTATTCATACGATTAAGATTATATAGTCTTATAAAATACGATAAATAACTTCTTTCTCCACCGGCACTAATAAGAAATTAATTTTTTTGTTATAAGCTTGTAACAACCAACCACCGACGACGTTTCTCCATACGTTATTTTCTAATACTACCAAACCTGGTTTTATTCGCGCATATTTAACCTCATATGGTAATCGAATCGCATACATTAAACATCAGCCAGTGAGCACAAAGGAATTCCGTCTATTATGAATTAATTAAAAAAATCGTTAAACATAGTCATAACAAACCCGGTCTTCTTATATTAATTTCTTTTTTGGATGCAAGCAAATGTCCCCCACATCCAAGCCACAGACGATAAAAGAGAACAATGACGATTTAAGGAACGGCAGAATAATGACGTGAAGTGTTACGCGACATATGTCAACGTGATTGAACGAAGAGCCATTCGGCCATTTATTTTCTTAAAGGACGAAAAGGAGACGCCGTGGAAAAAAGGAGAGGGAGAAGTAAACGAATATTAAAGGGGATTCGGATACTCGATGTCGCGCTTAATGGTGTTCTCGATTTCGTTTAGAATTCGCATTGTCATCGCTACCTTTTCATTCCGTCCAAAGGGACGACGCAATGTCGACTTTGTCGGCAGGATTTGTCACCAAGACCGAATAACCAATATACGCGTTTCGAACGCGATACTTGACGATCATATATACATCATATATACAGGGTTAAAGGGGTTTCGTGTGTTTTCCAAGTACGCTTTGCGCAAACCGAAGCTTTAACGGATTTTGTTTAGATTAGTTCTTATGGTGTAGTTCGGGAGCTACAACAAGTCATTTTGTGTTTTGATCGTTTGATTGATTGATGACGGCAAAATAACTTCTATCAATTGCGTTTTCCATTAATGTATTCTAAAGTTATTCCCGTACAAAATGTACGATTCTCTGTAATCTTCTGTGTTTGTGTTTGACATTTTTATAAGGTTTTGGAGATATTCAAGTCCATTCAGTATATAAATATATTATCGACAATGCTAATGGAAGTACATTTGTATTATGTTTCGGTCTTTCATTTTTATTACGTTTCCAGTATAGGTTCTTTGGAATAAAGACAATACATTTTGTTTTTAGGTTTTAGGGAATTTATAAATAAACTGAGATTGAAACAAACTGCTGAAGATTCTCAAAAGTAGGAGTCACTTCCAGTCCATTGTTAATTAATTTTGTTATTTGTGATTGAGATAGATCACTGCGTCAAATTCAGAATCCAACTACATTCAAGTGAATTTTTCATGAATTTCAGTATAACATGACTCTTTGTGAAATGAGTACATTTCTTTTTGTTGTTATATTGATTTTGATCGCTATAATGGTGATGGAAAACAACTAAGAATGTATTAAAATGTTTGAAATATTTTTACTGGTCAGACAGAAGAATAAATGATAATGGTAATAATCAATGCTTATATTGATATTTTACCAGAAAAAAGCACCAGAACAGCGTTTGAGGGTATTACAAATAAGTCTTATCGGATAAAGGAAGATTTATGGGCTACACATTGACTGATTTGAAGAAATAGATGTTTGTAGACTATTGTCGATACAATTGTATAGGATTCCGGATGTTTCGGTTGCTCATTCGTATTTTTTTCAAGACAATTCCTGCAAAAAAAAATTATCGAAAGCATGCGTATTGCTATACCTAAACAAGATCATTTATTTATATGCGTGCCCAAAATACTTTGCAGAGAGACGGGCGAGGAAAATCAAATTGTGCGTATGTAAACGGAACAAAACTATAGATGGTGCATACGTTAATTTTATTTTTATACGTGTTTATCAAGAAATTTTCAATAACCGAAGTTATAAATTCGATGACGATGGTGATAACATTTATTGTTACATTATTCACAGGATAACGGATTTACCGAAAATGAAAGTAAATCGTCTCACGTCTTCTTAATGTCCTATTTTGTATTATGTTTTGGTCTTTCATTTTTATGACGTCTCTGTTCACGTTTATAATGATGCTGACGATTCTGGTGATGTATCGAAAAACGACGTTACCGTTGAAAATAACATCGTCACTATTTAAACAAAAATTTATGAGTCTAAATGGACTATGAGTTACTGCATGTTCATACATTTTGTTTAGCGTACTTTGAAAAATACAGAATGGTGCAATAAATTATTTATATTTATTCGTTGAATATGAATCGGAGGCTATAAACCATTTTCATTGAGCCACTGTGACAAACTGTACCTAATTCTATCGACCTTATTTCACTTCAACGTTACACAGAGGTTCGTTACGATGTAACCATAAAAATTATATTATTTTTTTGTCAATGATAGAATGTAATAAAGAATATTATGTGTAGTATTTATTAATTCTTTTAAATTAGGTTTAGCAATTTGTAATGAAATTCTTTGTATAAAACCTAAAAAATTATATAACATTAGGTAACGAGTAAAAATGCATCGAACATATCACTTATACATATATCTATATATGTGTTATATATATATTCAATTTTCCCGAAATAGCTTTAAAAAGATTGTACAATATTATACTTTTATATTTTAATTTTAGAGGAATTTTACAAAAAATTCTCGCGATGAAGCCAATCGGAATTGAAATATCACACCAGTAGAAAAAAAACGCCCTGACAATAAACACGTAGTCTGTCTGACTCTGACATTTTAATCGTCTGAACCGTATACACGCGCTATGATAAAATCACACACGCATTACCGGACAGAAGTTTCGAATATGCATCAGAAACGAGATCCTCGTACAAAAGGCGGACACATCCCTGGGCCGGGTGTGCGTGCGAAGCGACTCATTGGGGCTCAAAACGCGTTGAGAAAAGCCTTGGATCGATGAAATTAGCATGAAGCGTGAAGTGCGTATTTCCGAGACGTCATCCCTGACGTCGCATAGAGAACGCGACGAATGAACGAGAGAGAATGACAAAGTACAAATGAGAGATGCAGGAGCAAAGTGAGGGTGAGTAAGAAATTACGAGACAGAGGCAAATGTCAGAAGAGAGTGACGTCGCTAGTTAGCTAGATCAATACGACAAAACATTCTCTATACGTAATTTATGATTTACGTGATTCTCGAGTACTTATGGCTTAGAAGAAAGAGGATTTTCATCTAAAGTATTGAAAATTAGCGAGAGTTAAGGGAAATTGTCAATAATAGAGAAAATTATTGATGAGAATAAATTCAAGTGTTGAACTACGGACGTTGAAATCTGAATTAAATAATGATAAAAGTAATGAAATATATGACAAAGAAGCGAGTAGAAAAGAACTGTATATATAATTGAAAATAAATAAAAATAATATATATTTATATAAAAGAATAAATCGTGCATGTTAAAAAATATTACAAACTAAGAAAAAATTAACTTTATGCAATAAGTTTGAAGTAATGAATGTTCTCGTCCCTTCTTAGGGGCTTTTCTTTTTTCTTTTTTTTTAACAAAAACGTGATTTCACCCCTCTGGTATATAATATACTGTTATAATACGTAAATTTGACGCAAATATCATAAAATAGTTTATATATGCAAGATTTATAAGAGACTATTGAAGTTTTTAATATTTTATGGAGAGTTTTAAAAATTTACAGAAATGGAAAATATCTTATAATCATTCAAGAATCATTTTTACTTCAACAAAAGAGACGATTTTTCAACGTCATCTTTGACGTACCACGGGCTCAAAGATAATTTATTGACGAGTTTCGAATGCCAAATCGTAATTCATTAAAAACATGTGAGAAGTGTTATTTCAGTAATAATAGAATGTAATTCCAGAATTAAATTAAATTTAAATTGAATTTATTTCTAAAATTGTTTTAGTAAAAGAGTGAATAATCAGATTCTACTTGGTAATTATATTTCTGAAATTCCCCTGGATAGACAACTCGATGAAATTTTATGAAAATCTGAAGAATGTTAATTAAGTTTTTGTCGTAAATAATAGATTAAAAATAAATCAACAATGAGTCGAAATCGTGACGTTTCTTTCTTATTATATGTACATATATATATGTACATTTGAAAGATATGAATATTTGAAATTTTCACATTGTGCGTTTCATGGTCATTTTCAAATCGCCATATATCCGGTAAAAAAAATCGAAAAAATATATATTTTGAAAAATTGTCATTGTTTATAATAAATCAATTTTTTAAATGTAATTTACATAATAGTGGCCCCCAAAAAATAACAATTTTTAAAAAATACCATTGAATTCCTCGGAAAATTTCCTCTTTCAAACAAAGAGTTAAAAAAAAAGTATAAGCTATAAGTTATACTTATTTCATGCCTAGAACATGTAAAAAAATTATGAAGCAATTTGGAGATGGGTCGGTCAAAAACTGTCAAGCAATTTGGAGATGGGTCGGTCAAAAACTGTCCCGCTTGTAAAAGAATGTCTCATACACGTGCATGTAGACGAGTTCAAAAAATTATTTATATAAAAATTAATTTCTACAAAGTGTTTCTTTATTAAATAAAATAATAATTAACTAAACTAAGTAATACTAAAAATATTACTAGAAAGTATTGTTTGAAAATGTTAATGGATCCTTCTCTACGTATACATGCATTAAAATGAACATTTATATAGACAAAATCCCTCGAAATCTCAGCTTTGTAGCATTGATATGTTTTACGCTTCACAAGCTCGCACAACTTTGAGCGCAATTGATGGAAACTTGATGGAGAAATTCTCGAAACAAGTCAATGACTAATTCTGGAATAAACAGAAACAATTTTCAAGGGCTTTAAACCAATCGTATCGGTATAACTTCACTTTCTTGCCTAAATACTGTAAATCTGATATTATCAATTCCTACATTTCTTACAATGAAAATTGAGACATTCTTTTAAGATGGTGGTTCATCACACCCCTTCTCTATTCCCTCTAAATTTCTTGGAATTAGATTTTATTCTGTTTTCCCTTTTAATTAATTCATTAATTAGAAATGTGACGAGTTTCTACATCTAAATCGAGTTAATTAAAATAAAAAAAATTTAATTAATATAAAATTAAAAAATTCAATTAAAGAAATTGAATATTTCTGATATTCTGTAGTGAATTTTCTAACATTCACGCCAAAGAGTGTAAAATTCATTTTTTTTTTTGTATAAAGAGATAAAGAGTCATTCAATTGTCTCTCCATCTAAAGTAGAACAGTTACCGACAGAGCTTTTCAACAATAAAAATATAAATAAAAAAAGATTGAAACTATTTTTCAAAGTTTGGGCTCTGGAAGGGTGA
>JAPYZR010002590.1:0-29993 GCA_030522945.1 Trichopria nigra
CAAAGCTCTAATTCACGAAACAAATTGACAGAAATAACGTCTGAGTGAATGAGTGAGTGAGTGAGTGAGTGTGTGTGTGTGTGTGTGTGTGTGTGTGTGGGGTTGGCGGCCGAAGGCCGCAGGGGCGAAGCCCCTAGTTTCAAATTGTTTTAGACACCAGACATTCTTGAATCATTACAGAATCCTTTAATGAAATACTCCATCAATTGATGGCGGATAACCACGGCTGTGGTCGTCATTAGTGACGTCTAATCATGCTCAAACGCACGCACGCGCGCACAAGTTCCTATAATACAACGTGAACCCCAAAGTTCAAGTCTATATACTGCAAGTGAAAAGTTCTGTTTAGGCCATATGCATTTTATGGAGATTTTATAAGATTTTTTATTTTAACATTATAAATGTTTCAAGTATTAAAAACGTACGATTTACATCGTGGAGCAGTACATCTTGTTCTCCCCAATGTGCACATGTATGTATAATTTAAGGCACGAATCACCTTTTCAGCATCAGCCTCGATCAGCCCGTAAATCCGTCTTTTGCTCGAACGATCGACATGGGGCGCCTTACCCTAATATCTCAGACTTACGAGGGGCGAACGCGACCAGGATGCTACAGTGGACGATCTCCGACTTGTGAATGATCGTCCCGCAACTCCTTTACCCATCCACGGCTCTCTCTGCGATTCATGGGAAACTGGGGAATTTCTTGGACTCGAGAACACGCGGTAAATTATGAAGTCTTATACGTCGTGGTGCTATAAAATTGGATTTTAACAAATTTATTTTTCCCGATAAGACTTCCGCAATGAATGCGATTCCTAGGACTTGTCAACGAAATTATAGTTTTACGACATTTAATTGGATAATAATCCATTATATATCAAACATCTTTCAGATTCTATTTCATATTTCAGAACTGAATATGATCACCACGACGATAATCGTATTAATTAGAAATGTGTTTAGCTTTTTTAGTTGCTCACGAAAAAACAAAAGAGAGTTGACATAGGAAATGAATATTCGATTATAGTAACCTTTCTTAATTTAAAAATAAATTCTAAAGTTATTGAAATTAAGAAACTTAATCTTTGGAATGGCGCATGTGTAATGTTGTCATTTTGGTCTTTGTCAACAGGAAAGATAGTAACTTTTACAATAAAAAGTAGTGCAAAGACGGATAACGTACTACTTTTGTAATTGGCGCAACTAATTTCTAATTCCTATAACCTATAGGTTTCGTGAGTCTATTGTGTTTTTATTTTTTTTTTTTTTTAACACTGTCTACCTACTTTTCATGTAGTTAGTGTAACTAATCATTTTTTCCGCACAAAGTTATTGCTTTATCATTATTTCCCAATATATTTCCTTCGCTATTGGACAACGAATGACGAGAAATGATCCATATATTGTTTGAATGCCATCGCTATCTTCCTTTGGATTGTAAACTTCTCAATCATTCGTCCGATACGAGTCGTATAATTGTGCATTGTATCTACTATCGGCCCATTATTTAACTGTTAACATACGAAAACTCATTGGATCACTAATCTGTAGGTCTGTAACATCATGTAAAGTGAAGATCGGGAAGGAAAATTCGTAGACCGATACGCTTTCGCTCGTGCGGTCCGTGTCACCGGAAACTCCAGAATCCAACTAACCCTCGTTCCGTTCAATTTACGGATGGCCCTAATGCCGAAAAGGAATAGAATGTGTGTATGTGAGGGAAAGAGAGAAAGAGAGAGAGAGAGAGAGGATCGGACATCGCCGCGACCATATTAGATAACGACGCGTCTAGCTGAAGGTCATGCAGGGTTTACCCTATAGGTTATCGGTTTACGTATAGACAAAATTCTCCCGTGCAGCCGATGGGCGTAATCGTCGGCGGCACGACTATAGGGAGCCACGAAGAAAGTTTCAGCAGGATTCACGGTGCGTGCTCGAATGAAAACGATCCGATCTCCCGATCCACATGAAAACTTTCCAAACTACGAGGTAACTCGAGTGGGCTAAAATCGTGATTATTTGTCATATAAAATATTAATTTTTCGATATCCTAAAAACGAGACGTGTAGATGATTTTCAATCATTATTGCTGCGCCCAGGGCAAAAACCCTTGTAATATGTAAAAAGTCAAGAAACGTTCTCATCGGTACTTAAAAAATGACTTTATAAAACCGGGAGTCATGTCCCGTTTGAAAATTACCGATTTAAGACTCGGTATCCGAGTACGGGTGACTGTGCTTTCCCGCTCATTCTCGGTCATTGTGAAGGAACACGAAAGCGATCAGTTTTCCACGAAATTTTCGAAGGGTCACGCGGAGGGAAATGACCTGAAGTATTTTGGTACTGTATTGGAATGCATAGCTCAGATTGTAGCACGTTAATTTTAGAATATTCGGAGTCGGAATGGATTTCTGTTTAATATCTAAATTTCGAAAACTATAATGTGAACATATTTATTGTATTCCCTTGCTTAATTTTTAACGCGATAACAATGGTATAACTGAAAGGTCTACTGAAAAACTAAAAAACGATAACGTAATAAATCAATTAGACGGGATGAAAAAAAAAATGAGGAAAAGCCGGCATCGTCGTAGCGATTCCCCCATGACTTATGCATGCTTTCGTTCGGGACACCGTATAAACATTTTACGAGGCGACGCAGCACGCCGTGAAGGCCGGACTTTATGCGTCGCGCGGCGGCTGCTTTATGACGGCCCTACCGCTGAAATATCCGGTTTATGGAGAAACGTATCGGGTCGTAGGGGACGAGCAGCGACAACGAAAGGGTTGGCTTACAACGGCTAAAACTCCCTGTATGCGCTTCTCGCTACTCATCCGCGCAAACACCAGCCTCGCCACCTATGTCTCGTGTATGTCATCGATTTTATGGGTCCATCACTCCGATGCGCCATCCATTAAAAGCACCGACCCGAATTGGTTTAAATAAACTATTTTTACACAGGCGCACACGCGGCACCAACAATTTCGCCATTCGCGTTTTTCCTAAATATCGCTATATGTTCGCCAGTCGTAAAATGCAAATGGTATATACACTCATCACGTATATACGCAGTAATTTCATTCTTAAATGAGAGCCGAAGAATGGGTACGCGCGATAAAACGCAAAAATATAAAATATTTCCTTGACTTTTTCTTTTTTTGTAACTTTTTTTATACCGAATGATAAGTTTAAAACATTTAGTAAATTAAATTTTTGCTTTACACCGAATCTATACCGCCGCGCACGGTGGGTTCACATTTAAATATTTACTATCGCACGTTACATGATTTATTACATTCATGACATGTACGTGTGGGTTTTTTGGAGCTAGGGCATCCTGTCAATCAAATTGATTAATGGCAGACGCTCTCTTCGTTGTTGCATGTTTATTTTAATATAATCAGTTCATCGGAATGTCAATGATAAAGTATCAAACCCTGTTCGAAATTACGCAGAAATAAGAAAATTACCCATACGATATTTAAATAGTGGAAATGACAAATATAATTTTTAAAATACTTCGTAAGGAAGTCCTTGTATATATAAAACCAATTGGCATTTGTAACTGACGAAACGCATAACATCAATACGTTTTATCAACATACAGCAAATAAGGTTATGTTTCGCATGTGCTCGTGGGGCTCGCGAATAGATGCACGTGTTCAAACGCGTATCTCTGTCGGTTACACGAATGATTCACGTAAACTTTTCGTTGCACGCAGTTCCATAATGTACAAAGTTGAATATTAACATTTCAATATGATGTATATTTGAAATATATAAAAACTTTTATTTACAACTGTTTACTCTTTTTGAATAAATTCTTCTTACTATACAGTTACATGTTTGATTAAAAATACTCCAGCGAGCATTCTAATTTGGTTTTGTTACATATTTAACATTTAGTTTACAATGAAAAAGAGAAAAAAAAAATAATTTGTAATGTTTGTATTGAGAATGTCTTTTGCACTATATTTGTTCTAATCTTGTAGGAGTTTATGTTTCTTGAGCCTGGTACTCTTGATTGACGTTCTTAGTAGATTATGTATAAGTTGATTGGGATGATTGTTTAAATTCTTTATTTCTTCTTCGACTGATGGTATTTGCAGGTCATTACGAATGATTTCATTTGTTATGAATTGTAATATATAAAACGGCAAACTTGAGTCGTGATTAACGAAATATTACCTAAACCGGTTAAGAACTATTTACTGAAAAATTTGGCAAATTTTTCCAAAGTTCATATTCGGCAGAATTTACTAAAGATTTGGAAATTTTGAAAGAAAAATCTGAAATATTCAAATATGGTATGATTCCAAGCCCCTGGTTTGATTTTAAAGCTCGTCCGTTGAATTCATCATTTTTTGAAGCAGAAATCGAATACAAGCTTCGAATCCAAAAATTTTAAATTGAAATGTCTGTTGATAAATCAACAACGGGACGCAATTAACGCAAAAGAGTAAAACACGCCAAATCGACCGTTGTGGAATAATTATTTCGTCGTCGCCACAGAGGCAATCAAAGCTTTTCAAAAAGACAAGAGAAAGAAAGCGGAAAGCTTACTGGGAAGTATTGGCAGCAGTGCCGGCGACGGTGTGAGGGTGTACGTAATTGAATCGCGGTAGAAATCGAGTCACCTTCCTAGACTCCGATTCCCAAGCGAGAGCTTCCTCGAGGAGCTCCTCTAACCGCGGTTCTTTAACCCCCCATTTCCACGTCGCTCTTGCGTTCACGTGAATGCGCGTCTCTTTCTCACGCTCTGTCGGAAGAGCAAATCGAATTTCCGCTCACAATCCAAGAATCTGCTATTTTCGGAGTGACGCATCCGCGACTCACACTCGTAGTAAGTCATCCGGCGGGTAGCTAATCGATCATGTGACGTGTGTGTGAGCACCGAGGAACTAATATCCGCGCCAAGGTGATACGGGTGGGGGGGGGGGGGGGGGGGGGGGGTCGCTACCTTACTCCGTTTCTCGTGGCGCCTCCCACAAACACCACCCGAGGTGCTACGACGGATCGCTCCGTACTAGTCGCCGTGACGAAGATCCGGCATAAATTCCTCTTTACGTAGCAGGGATTTCCTCGGACTTACCGTCGAGCTCTTCTGATATCGAACGATTCCGCACGGGTTATTATTACTCGGTAAATATATTTTTCTTCATTAAATCAAAACTCGTTTCCTTACTTTTTGTCAAGAAACGAACTGCCTCCCCCCCCGCCTCCTCCCCACCCCCCCCCCCCCACCCCACCATCCTCCCCCCCACGCCCTAATCACACGTCTCTCGTATACACGTTGTGTATTTATAATTTTTTGTGGATTTTCTCTTTCCAGATTCTGTCAATATCTTTCTTTTAAAATTGCTTTTGTAAATATCTCGAGAAACACTCAAACACTCAGTTCATTATTTACGAAATTGTTAATTGAATATGAAAATATTAATTGAAATGATTATTTTAGTGACTCCTCGGGGAAAAATATCTTTTTAAATGGAAAATAGATAAACAATTTATAAACCTTCCTGGTTCGTTAAAATATTTCACCTCTAGTGCGTTTTTCACGGTATAACCAAAGGATAAAAGAAGTGTCTGAAACAGTTCGTATTTCCCAAGAAAACGCCGCTGTCTATTGTTCTTCCTCCGCATTTTTATTCTTTTTCGCTCCGTTTTTTTTTTTTTCATACGATTCAACTGACGTCCCGTGTGTGCCACTCGCGAGATCTCGAAAATGGCTTGTTTGACGTAAAACCCCTTGTATGTAGGTACATCGCAACTCGACCCTCGTCTTCCCATTGTATTATTCTCCCGGATTGCCGGTGATATACAAATATATTTGTCACTGTCTCGGGAACGGAGGCGCTGGTATTACGACATCTCCGTTATGCCAAAAACGCCTTACGTATGTTTCCAAACCAGCCAGCCGGTCGGTCCGAGAGAAACGACGCGGATATCACTTACGGGGAGGCGAAACGTTCATTTAATGTGTCGATTTATCCAGACATAAGTCGAAAAACAATATGCAGCGGTACCTTTTCCATCAAGTTGCCGCTCCACGGAAATTTTTGATAATTACTTTCTCTATGATTGTCAGCAATATTTCTTTAGACTACAGAATGAGAAGTTGCACGACTGAAAATTCAAGTGTGATATGAGCCCTTTTAGATTCTTCGTACATTCGTTATATTCATCAGTTTCATCCCAGACATACGTCGATCGCAAACTAAGAACGCTAACAAAATTAGTTTCAAGTATAATGAGAATTTAAGGTTATAGAATATAGATGAGCAAGAAAGAATGTATAGTCCAATTTCAGCACAAGCTCGGTTCAAGCCAATCTCTTAATTGAACACACAGGAAAAGAGTGTCAACTGAAACAAAGCGCAAAGAAACGACCCTTGTCCGACCGTTAATGAACTCAAACCATATTACGGCAAAACAATATATACACCATTTAATTAAACCCTTGATCCACATTTAGAATCAAACGTACACGAAGACAAATGAAGAATGGCATACGCCGAAATTCAGTGTACGTTAGATGTGATACTCCTAGACAAGGTAAAGGAACGACTAAGGATATATGTATTTGCGACTCGAGGCGCAACCGACTGTTAATCTCTTAAACGAACGAAATCATGTCAAGACGTTAATTAAGAAGGATGTCGCTGGGAATTAGCCACTGACTGCGAGTTGGAGGACAGATGGGGTGAACAAGGGTTGCTCGTTTTCGCGCGGACCTGCATGACGAGGAGCTGTGTCCTAGTTAAACCTTTGTGAGCTTAGGGGTTAGTCAATTGCAGTTCATCATCGGATCAAGAACCACGCAAATGCGCAAACACTGATGTACTAATTGTTGCAGCATTGTTATCTCGAGTTATCTAAGCCCTTATCACTCGCTTATTACATTTTATTTGACGCGATAACATTCCTCATAGCACGTTCTTGACAACGGCTCTTCGTATGGAAATCATCAGATCGCATGGAAGAAATTATTCTCATACATGGCACTTTAACTGAATGGTAGATTTGTGCACTGTGAAAATTGTTAAAATGTAAATATCAGAAAACAAGTGGAACCACCGAAGGTAAAACGACCAGACCAAACTTTTGATTATCATAGCAAATGCAGTAATTGAAACGTAATTTCTTAATTCTAGTCGTTAAATCATCCCTTCAGTATACTTATAGACATTCATTTTCAGTTTTATAATATACAAATGATATCATTGGCAAATGAATAGTGCGAGAATAAATTTTCACAATACTCTAGGCACATAGATACA
Organism: Trichopria nigra; assembly: GCA_030522945.1. Taxonomy (NCBI): domain Eukaryota; kingdom Metazoa; phylum Arthropoda; class Insecta; order Hymenoptera; family Diapriidae; genus Trichopria; species Trichopria nigra. The sequence goes on from JAPYZR010002590.1 coordinate 7,287, forward strand.
TATATGGCGTATAATATATTCCTATTTCATCCGTTTGTATAGCGCTGCAGTGCCGCAACAATCGGTTTTGTTTTCGTTCAACACATAGTTCGCGTTTCTTCTTCTTGCTGGATACATATTTTAAAGAAAATTTACAAAAAAAAAAAAAAAAACGGGGACTGATGTTGATAGATTATTGGTAGATCATTCGAGAGGCACCGGGATTTTTCATGTTTGTTTTTTTTTTCATATATATATATCATATCTTCATTTTACTTCACAAAGGGACTATTCTATTTTGTAGCAATAATTAAGATTAGAACCCAGACAATAAAGATGAATTTTTGTCGAATGCAGTGTAAACTTCTTGAGTTTGGAATTCAGAATTGTTTCTCACAATCAAAGTATGCAAATTAAAACCGCTTATTATGCCCTTTTATAGACACATATAAACGAAGGTCAGATATTAAAAATCGATTGTGTTTCACCTTGAATTCCATCATTTTGTGCTCACATAGGACGTGATTGCATCCTGCTCATTTCCTGCTCTAAATTGCACGACCTGGAGGAATTTAGCCACGCTCTCTCATTGGCACACGAAAAAAGCTACGCATAGGTAGATATTGTTCAATTCAGCATGTACAAAGTTAAACTGAAAATTGCAATTATTTATAGCAACTCAATAAGTATACCTTACATACTGAATTATATTTTTTGCAATAGTTTACGTAAAGTTCGAATTTATGCAACGTTTTTAGTACATTGAATGTGATATTATTCACTGGAATATATAAGATAAAAACGGCGTTGAAAAAATGATTTCTCGATGATAATAAATAATAAACTTACTTTGCAATAATGTTCATGTAACAACAATCTCTCTCCACCTGTAATAATTATTTTTTAAGGGAATAATGCAGTGATAACAAAGTCAGTTCATCGAGTCTAAGAGTAGATACGTAAACAAATGTAACCCAATATCTACTTGAGTTTGAATTGGACGATTTCTTCGCTATTAATATTAACAAAGCGGCTTTATGTTTCTATAAATGAAAACAAATGGTAATATATTATATTTCAAATTTTGAATATATATAATGTTCTTCATTTACATCTTTATGAAATGATATCTTATAATTCAAAATGCGAATCTCCGCTCCAGACGACCTATAGGAGCCTCCTGTGCTCCATCAACGTATCGATTATTCTTTTCTGACTAGTGGTTAATCATTGGAAATTTTAACACTAGTTCAATATCTAAGATAGAAAATAATTCAGTTTCCTTCTCTCTTACCCAATTTACCAACTTTTAACAACCCACAGGAAATAGCACCGAAACTCACCTGAAACAAACAAAATAAAATACATTTAGAAATCAAATTATTGTACATTGCATACAAGCGGAAACATGCTTATATTCGAAATTCAATTCGCTTTTATCAAATCAAAGAAATGTTTGTGTATGCCATAATAAAAATAAGAGAATGACCAAATCAAACGAATTCGGACGGCCGGGAAGAATCGTTTCTATTCGGCCGTTCATTCGACGTTTTGCCTTTGATGGTATATGTGGGGCATGCGGGTAATTATTTTTTTTTCCGGTCGACAACACTGTGTAATTGTTTGTGCTTTCCGTCCACGACGCGGAAAATTAAGATGCTAGTGGATCGGTCCACGAACATGTGAGAAGAACAATCTCGCTCTACTTTTAGCGTTTCAACGGCTATTTTCATTGTTTTTTTTCTCCTCTCCCGGAGGACCACGACGACGTAACTTGCGCACTGGTAAATTTTGTCAGAACCGATTGCTGCGTGAACGTGTGCGCACGTACAAGTGCGTGCTAGTTGCTCGACAACGTCAGTCCAGGAGAAGAAAAGATAACGCGTCAGAGAGGAAAAAGTGAACGACCGAAGAAAAAAACAATGTTTCGTCGACCGCCATAAAAAGCGTTGTTTCGATCACCGCGTGTGCAAGAAGCTTCGCGTGTATTGACCTTTGCTCGTAATTAGAAGGTAATAACTTGCTCCGAGCACCGAGTGAAAATGGGACAATTTGTCCTATTTTCCATCTTTGCGCAAATTGACGTAGAAATAATGGGGAGCCGAGAATTCCGAGAATTTCTACACAAAGGTAATTCGATTATTTATGTATTTACGGTCTGACATTCGCGACAAACGCCTTGCAAAATACATTATTAACTACTCGTCTTACGGAGTTAGTGCCGCGAATACAACTTTCGTTGTAAAACAAAATTGCGCACTGGTTAACTTTTAAACACTTCTCGTTCGAAGCAGTGAATAAATGTCAACAATTCTAGTGGTTGGTATAATTAGTGGCCAAGCTATACTGAAGGAGTTTCTGTCATTGAGTTCACGTATAACGTCAATTTCTAAAATAAGATATAGGAATGTTTCAAAAATCGTTTTGACCCAAATTTGCGCATCCTTAAGGCGCAATAATTCTTAATTTTAAAAACTGATGTGACTTATCGTCATATACGTTCTTAATACTCTAACTCTGAGTTATCAATTGATGCTTCTCAATATTGCCATTACATTTCAGGATGCCATGATGCTATAGTCACAACAAAAGAGTCACTGCGTTTTTTCGTCACAGTAGGCAAAGAGATATATTAATTCGAATTGTTAATTCATACACTTTGCCTTTAGTGCCTCTACTGTGAAAAAAAAAACAGTAATATTAAAATATTCTTAAAAAAAAAAAAACGAAATTAACACTTCAAAGCGCGTGTTATTGGCGCAGTAAAAACTAGCAGTGCTATTATACGGTCTTTATTTGATGACCAATCACTTGCGACCTAACACTTAAATAAATAATAAGTTAGCAAAACCTAATGTAGCGTTCATTGTAATGAGACATTGTGACGCAAGGAAGCAATCGAAAGTTTCTATGGGACGAGCCAACGCGAACTTGGCTTTCTTCTATTTTTTCTCTTGTTCTTCAAGCATACCACTACCACCATTCTCCATTTTGCTTCGACTCCCACCCATCTGCTTTTTGTTTGAGTTGAAAAAAACCTGCCAATCACGAGTATGTATACAACGGTATGCCTGACGGTCTGTTTACGTAAATACACCGGTGGATCGATAGCGCTTATCGTACCGGTCACGCAACTGCGCCGATTGACTTTCGTTCCGCGGCGAATTCGCTTTTCCATTCCATTTTTCACTGGCCACTGTGATAAGATCGACCGATCGATCACGTCTTGGTGAAGTTACGGATTTCATTGTCTCGGACAAAGACGAGAGGTATAAAAAAAAAAAAGAATCCACGTGCATTTTGGAATCGTACTATTTTTTCCGAATGAACTAACAGAGGCGAGTTAAAACAGTTAAGGTACATATTTACGACAATTGCAACTTTCTGTACATGTGCAGATAGTGTGAACCCGTCGAAACAAAAAAGTCCCAACACAAATAAGTAGAATTAACTTGTAAATCTGATAAATTCTACTTAATCCTCTGGATTAGTTGGAGTCCGGAATGAGTAGACATTACCATAAAAAGCGATTATCGTTTTTATCTACGTACAGTTTCCAGTTCGTAGCTAATGTCAAAGTATACTGCTGCGAAACAAGACTAACAATATTTTGAAATTATTTAATCTTAGCATTACTTTTATAGATATATTTATACCAATGAACCTTTGGATCATTATTGATCCGTTTACAATCCTCGAAAATAAACGTCTAAAAAGAAGCAGAAGACACACATATATAAATGTCCGAAAGACGCTAGAATTACCGAGAAGAACATTATACATTATCGATTCATATGAAAAGCTTTCTCAGATTATGAGTTGTTGTCCATGTTTTCGGGACTTAAAGTTACTTAAGACTCCTATACTCTCTTAACTTTTACGTAAAGTATTTTCCCTCATGGTTTGACCATAAGGTTAAACTTGCCAGTTTTCAGACTATCAAAGTTATAGACCAATGCTAACAAAGTGGAGATTGGACTTCTAAGTAGTTTCCATCCTTCTCGTCATCCAGGTGCTTCTGGTATTATTTAGTCACTTTCCAGGGTCGTTATTATTTCAATCAAAAGAAATGTTCCATTTTGGCAGTCGATATCTCAATGAACAGAACAGTGGTTAGAGATACCAACATGATATATAATTTACGGGTAAATCATACCGTGGTTTAGCTGGTTGGATTGTATGTGCATTATAGTTGGATTATAGCCTGCGAAAAATTCCGAAAAATAGCTGATCTTGATTGGGTCCATCTGCGGAATACAATAATGTCGACAGTCGGATTACATTCGAGCGTCTTCGCTTGTTTTCGGAAACTATATCCCCTCCATTACATTCTACTTATCTTTTTACGAAAGCTTCAAATTGTTTAACATTTTCCAGTTTACATGCTGTCCTGTCCACATCATATACAGCTCATGGACACCTCAAGTGGATCGTCAATAGCAGTCAAGTTTGAGATTTTCCAAAAATTACTCTTCAATATAGTCACGTACGAAACGTAAAATCAATGATCCTTAAAACTTAACTTTTACATTTAGACTCAAAACATCCATTGATGGGGTTCAATACATCTGCTGTTAACAAGATCAGTGAAGAAATTCGCACTGAAATCCAAACCAATACGTAGCATCGCAAATGGAATGAAATAACGTAATAATAAAACACCTGTATCTTGCTTATTTCTATTTCAGGTGTTCGCAAAAGCAACCATGTTGTAATGCATACAGTCACGCGAATAAATGGTATTCTAATATACCGCAGAATGCTCCGCGACAATTAATGCAGAAAGTAATTTATCTTCCGGCATTAGCGAATGAATGATAACAGCCATGCGTCGCATCTATATAGCGCGCGTGCATCGTGTGTTATTGCAGAAACATTAATTTCTTACATTCCGCGGCTAAGACGGTCAGGGCCGTGTCACTCCCTACATTTAGTAAGGGTCGCGATACTGAACAAAGGCATTATACTGTGGCCCCACCCGTTTTCCAACGTCTTGGAGTGCAAGTCCGTCGGCAGACTCGGGGGTTGTGTACTTCCCAGTTAACAATGGACGAACCGCTGAACAATGGTGCGTAACGAGCCACTGGTTCGCAGTTTTCGCGTAGAAGCAAATCGACCGGCGGAGGCGAAAACTCGAAAGTCTCAAAGCGGTTGTCCCTGTAGCGGGGGACGTATTGTTCGCGCAGACTTGATAACTTTTTCGCATTTTTGCTGCGCTATGAAATAACGTAAAGCGGTACCAAGGCAGCAAGAAGCTGATTTCGTATTTTCCTTTCATTCAGCCTTTCTCGTCCTCTGATTAGGGTCTTAAAAGTTTTATACTCAAAGGTTTTCACAGTGGATTTCAAATGATTATCAACAAGTTGTTGTATCATTAGAGATAAAATGTTGGTCTGAATTTTTCTATTGAAGCATTTAAAGAATACATAGTTCATTTTTTGCGATAATTTGAAAAGTAACATGATACCGAAGCCAACACTTAATAAACTTCAGAATGCGTAGTGTATATAATCAGCCTTATCTTTTCTTTTTTTCACCGTGTAATCTGGGAAATCGCAAACTTTGTAATCGTGTTATCTAACATAGAAGTGGTACTGAATGCGCATTTTATAGTAATATATATATATATATGTACAGAGCATTGCCATTTAAGAATACGTTATATATAAACGTTATCATTGACACTGAAGCCCAGTACTTCATAAAAAAGTCCATAGGCAAGGGATTTTTTAGTTTTCCGAACACAGTATATGCCTTTTTGACACAGTTTTTAAAAAACTACACACAATGAAGCAAACAAGGAAAGGCAACCTCTTTTAAAGACATGGTGTGACTGTATATCGTGTAAGTGCGAGAGAATGGAACGTAGGACGCTTTTCCAACTACAAGAATCGTAACTGAATGATTGAAAGAAACAATATAAAAGTAAATTACTTCGCCTACGCAGGTAAATAATGAATTTACTCGCCAGGTTTTCAATTTTTTGGTACATTTTTTGGTCATTTTATTTATTTATTCATTTATTTGTACAGAAAAGTACTCGTCCGATTTCAGTAAACAAGAAGAAACCGTATTGACATTAATCGCAATTTTTATTTACCGTTTTTCTACATTTTAACAATATGTGTTGCTAATTACATGTAGTGACAGACAATATCCATACTACCTGTACTTAAAACTACTTCTAATTGGTAAGAAGAATTGGTATTTTTACAACTATAGGTTGTATTCAAAATAAATACCGAGTGTTTGGTTCCTATTCTACCACTATAACCCTAGTAGAAATTTGTCCATTTTTTTCTTACACTATCCATTTCTCCTATGCTTTTAACATGGTAAATATCTGACTTGTCTAAGAATTAGCTAATCTAAGAATTAGCTAAAAAATGTTTTCATTTCTACCAGGGAATTGCTATGTTGGAATCTCTTCTTTTACAGAAGTAAGTTGTAATCAAAATAACACGTGACGTTGTTAGCTTTTCCGCCGTCAGGTGCGGTGAACGGCCACGGTGATCGCGCATCTTCTCCTTTCGTTCTGGGTTGTAGAAATGAGTTTCTATTTAGTACATAAGAGATCTCGCTGGCACAATCAAATGCAATATTGCGCTATAACGTTAGCGACGACATGCATTTTACATATTGTTGACGTACAGCCAAAGTCTTTGATTCTTTCCATGGTTTCCGAAAAAACACATTAACAATAGAAAGAATTAAAGGAGTTAGACGTGTATGTATAGTGCACTATTAGTTTTTTACAGGGTAATATAGTGAAATCCGCATTCTGCCACAAATAGGGCCAGGATTGGAAAAATACTGAAAATCGGTACGGTGAGCCGTTATCATTCCGCACTCATACCAATACTGGAGCAATATCCGTTGTCAGTATGACATAAGTCGCCGTATATCGGACGCCAGCCTTGGCCCCGTATCGATTCAAGTGTAAGTTCCATACTGGGACAGCACAAGTAACCTATACAGGCCCAAGATTAGGAAAATACTGAAAATAGGTTGGGTGAGATTTTATCATTTTAAATTGGGCCAATATCGGCCCAGTGTAGGCGTGTCCGTTCCGCGCCATTTGTAAATTTCCCATAGGGGTGTTCCTTTAGTTTTCCCATTTTCTACGATGATGTTGGTGTTTTCGAATGCTGCTGCTGCTTTAGCTTTTGCTCTGAATTAAAATTTGGATCAAGTTAATCTGTCAAATTTTATCCGCCTTATAGACATCGTTTTGTTTTTAAAATTTTATATTTGCGCGACGTGTTTCGAGTTTCATAACGCTTGAAAATGAGTATTAAACTCGAAACGCGTCGCGTATACATAATATTTTAGAAACAAAACGATGACTATAAGGCGGATAAAAATTGACGGATTAACTATAGATCTAAATTTTAATTTTAATAGACTTCGAGGTTAATACATCGGTATTAAATCAAATATGGATTTTGCTCTGAAGTTTGCATACGGGCTTTTAAGGTTTGCAGATGGGTCTTCGTTCGTTCCTTGTGTCACACGTTGGTTCGCCAGTTCATTCCCTTGGATGTCAATGTTCGCCGGAATCCAGTATAAATTACAGTTAAAAATTGTCGGCATTTTGCCTTAAAGATGAAGATATTAGGATTTGTGTTAACCTCTATGTTAGTACTTTTTGTAACAGTAAGGACACTTAAGGGGGGGGCTTATGTAAACGCACGTTTTTTTCAAGAATTTATTATAAAACATTGGCAGCAGACATTAAATAACACAAAGTACATCTTAAAGGACGCGTTTGATGGAATCTTCACATTTTTAAACCATTCCAAAATGGTGGCGCTACAGCGGCTGGAAGTTGGTTCCTCACTTTTGCGCCAACCTATGTATCTAGAATTAAAAAAAAACAACATTTTAAAGTTAAAATATGTAAAATCGCTTTGCATGACTGAGAAAAATAGAAGACAAACATACAAAAAAAAAAGAAAAAAAAAAAAAAGAGAGAATTTAGGATTTGGACAGAAAGTACCAGATTTATTTAGAAAGACTTCATAAAAAGTAATGTATAAAATTAAGAAAAAATAATAATAATAATAAAATAAAGGAGAAAGTCATGCAATAGCCAATAAGTTAAAGAGTATTTCTGCAAAGTTGGATATTTACTCCATACTTTATTTTACGACCTCTGGAACATTGCATGGAGGTTTTTAGTACAGTTTTCTTTGTGCATGTTGTTGAAAATTTGCACAGGCTTGACAGTAACTATTTTTAACGATTAAATCAATGACTTTACCCGATTTATTAACAATTAATGTTGTCACTCCAAACAAAGATGAAAAGACTCTCTTCTTCGAAGACGTCTACGCTTACACTAAACTTTAAAAGAGTTTGTTCCATTTTTTCATTACGCTGAATTTCTTCATTCACAGCTTGTTTGCAAGAAATTTCGCTGAATTTTCGTAAGCTCAATGTAGCAAAGAAGTTTGGTGGACGATAAAGACAGGTGATAAATGTTGTAGTTGTTCAAAATGATGAATAGTGTTGGATGATAATGGATAATGATGATGATAATAGATAAGCATGACGGGATTAATGACCCAAAATTATTATTATATAATATATTATTTTATAATTTTCGTTAGATTTCAATGTCTCGAACTATATTAAATATAAAAATAGACATTGTTTATTCCATATATATAATTTTAAATATCATTACATCGTTAGATAACATTATTTCAATTCGCAATAATAATAAATGAAACATTATGAAATAGATGATCACCCCGGCTTAATTGTTAAATTCGTAAAATTAAGCTATCCAAATTTGGGGTGCAGTCATCACACACTTTTTTGATATACTCCATTTCGGAGCACTCGGAAATATACCGCTACACGCCGAAACGTTAAAAAAAAAATAGCTGAGCTGCTGCAATCGTGTTAACGTATCAAAATGATTATTGGCTCGAAATGCAGGAGGTATTATTGCTGAACATTGCTGCGTCACGACACCTTACGAAGACTGTCAGAAAGTGTGGAGCTTTTTCTCGTATAAGAACCTCATTTCCTCTTCGAAAAAGAGAGTTTTATCGCTCGTAATTGCAATCGGGGAATCCATTGAACGCCGATAAATAGGATGCGACCTACATTGTGCCACAATGGGGGCGTAAGATGATCGCCTTACTGACGCAATAAGTTTTCCCCCGTCAGTACAGTTCGAAGGTGATCGGACCTCAGGATCGATTTGCCGCGCGAGGACAGAAAATGCGTATATCTCAGCGATAGATAGAGGGAACAGGGGCTGCGCACGCGGAAGCCATGAAAAGAGTCCCGTAGGTAATTTCTGCCAGGCTGGAGGAGAAAAGCAGTAAGGTACCTGGGGGTTCTTATCTACCAGCCATTACGGCTTACGGTGGTAGTGTAACCTGTACAGGTTTCAGAAAATGGATCTGCTCCTGATGCATTTGTGCGGACGCGACCTATAGAGCTATATTAAGGAAAACATAATTGGAGATTAGAGAAATGTTGGGGAAAAGTCGAGCTTTGCAGGAGACCCCTTCTCATGGTGGGGCAGTTTCCCGAGGTGATGTCTGGACATCCTATTTTTACACAAGTCAAAAATAAGTTACCTACACATAGTTCTTTATTTACATTTTTATAAATGAGGAAACCATGAAGCCCGATTCTTAAATTTATGTATCCACATTCGTAATTATGGCTTTTTTAACGGAGCAATATCGAATTTCAGAACCATACTGCTGGAGATCGACATTATTATTTAATGTTAATAATCTCTTATTATATTATTATATTAACTGAGAAATAACTGATCCTCTCTCTCTCTCTTATTCCCTTCCATATTTACTTTGATACATTGATGTATCTTTAATGCGATGAACCGTGGAATTTGTTAAGTTTAAATCGACTTTGGCTTAGCAGTGGCGCTCCAAAAAGCGATAAAAGGAGGCAACACGTTTTAAACATTAAACTCTAATTTTTGTACATTACAGTTTGAAATAGCATCTGATATAGGAACAAACATTTCATTATCAAAATGTTTTTTTTTTTTTTTTACCATTTATTATATATGTAATTGTTTTTATGAAAGGCGAAATGAAATAGTTGAAAAATATTTTATGATTATTTTTAGGTTCAATATTTAAAGAAGCAAGGACTATATGCATATAATATACGAAAATATATTCATCACCGGAACTGGGCCGGGAGCGCAAGCTGATGCGCGCGCATTTCCTTTGTATTAACATAAATAATATATTTTGAATTTTGCAATTTTGCATGAAAACAATCATTTCCATTATTAATAAAATATCCAATTGAAAATTTAATGAAAGATAAAAGGACGTTGAATACCAGTAATCAGGTGTATGATAAAAGCTTTTTGTATTCGAACTTCCTAGTAATATCCCATTAGAAAGAGCCTAAAGAACTTTTTGGCTAATTATTACAGGGGACAAGAGCCGCGTCTTCTCATGTTCAGGTATATTATACAGGGTGACCCGTTGGAAAACACCTGCGTATCTTATCGGCAAAATATTGAAGTAACGTACATAATGTCAGGAAGTGACTTGGAATCATTAACTCCCACATAAAGTATGGTGAATACTTTACTTTTAATTTTTTTTTTTTTAACATTATAACTTACAACTTATTGTTAACTTAATTTAAAAATTTTAAATAATTTCAATAATGTTAAATTAAAATGTATTATTAATTTTTGAAACGAATCATACAATTAATTGTTTATCTTTTAAAATTTTAACCTTTGTCACTGAAAATTATACTTTTTTAATTGATTGAATGTCTAAAAGGTAACTTGAGATTAACTTGTAGAGAATGATTCCGTGATTTTAAATTCAATTTGTAAGTCTGTCAAATTTAAGTTTGACAGGTCAAATATTGCAGGAATATGAAATTTTAGAATTACTAATATATTTGTGTACTATATATACTAACGCATATACCATCATTGACTTTGGTAGTTCTTATTTTATATCTTATTATTGTACATATTATTAAGTAGATGTTAGTGCATCTATTAAATAAAATATATGTAATATACGAGTGATTCAAAAATGTAAAATATGTAATAATTGGAAGAACAAAATAAGTTTCACGTGCCATAAATTGACACACTTAAATTTAAACGTGTATTTAAAAATGGTTGAAAACTTTTCTAAGTGCATTATTTATTCTAGCAAATTTGGTAAGTTTGTAACGACAAAAAGTTTAGTTATTGGCACAGTGAAATTGGTCAGATAATAATAATAATTTTTCATGAACTGACAGCTTGCTCTCAGAATCATTATTTTTATTGTTAGGTGAAAGTACAAATTGTTTTATTTGTATATTGGAAAAAATAAATTTAATTGAACTAGAATATTTTATGTTTAAATAATATGTACAACTTTCAAATCAATTTTTTATTAAATTACTACTAAATTAAACATGTATTTTGCTTTTGGAGAGTGACTAATATGATTTTATAATTTTTGCTCCATAATATGAAAAGATATAAAATTAAAATTATTAATACTTGGTAGATAAACGTTAGAAATAAACAATTTAATTTTAATTTCAATTACAAGATCACGAGAAAAAACTCTTTTGTTACGAAATATATTTTGGCAAAATGACTCACAAAAACATTACAACCCAAAACTAATCATATTTTTTTATTGTAATTTTATCATACTTTATTAATAAGTCATTACAAAATAAATATATCCAATAGCAGTGGTAAAATCAAGTTTACTTTGATAAACACTTGATTTGGAGCAACAATAAGTTCTTGCTGGGAATTATTTATTATTTATTGGTGCGATGTTTAAGTCAAGACAATTCGTTCCGTATTTCTGATCCAATAAATAATAATATGTAAATCTGTTTAATATTACAATTATTATACTCCAGAACATTCGAATGGTCTGAAGTAGGAATTGGTTGGACAGCGAGAAAATTTTATAATATATTTTTAGAGCCACTTAATATTTTATGCATCTTTTTATGACTTGGAATATTTTCGTATATTTCGAATAAAAGTTTTGCTTTTTGTTTAATATCTATTATAATGCATTTCATTGACTGATTCCGCATGCACATAACAACTTGATAGTGATCTATACATCTTTGGTATAAATTTGGTAAGTTTATTAGGAGAAAATCATCATTTACTTCAATGTCTATCACTTTTTTTAGGTTAACTTTATGCGACTGTCACGTTACTTGGATGATATCAAGTTAAGAATGAAAATAACCAAACACATCAAGATATAAACAATAACTTTGTGCTGTGATCTTTTTAATCTTAAGACATTTTTTATTAAACATTTCTTTAGAAATGGGTTTCGTAACACGAGGGCAACAGATGAAACGATATAGTAAAGATTTATTGAGCAAACTTGGGCAAAAGAAAATTCTAAAATTCAACTACATTTATAGGTTTGATTTATTTTGGTTTGAGTAGAAACAAATGATAGAAAAAAATTCCAAACTTTAAAAAACTGTTGAACCTTCAGGGTTTAATTTTCCTATATTTGGCCTCGTTACAAATAATGCATTTCTAAAAATGTACTTCATAAAAAAAGCGTCAAAATTCTAAAATCGCGATTTTTGACATCCTTACCCCATATAAACAAAACAAAACAATATAAACAACTCTATCATACAGTGACACTCGTTTGTTTCAATTGATTCACGATATCTCTTTCAAAATAAGCATCATTTGTATCATCTCAGCAATGAAAAAATTCCAAAAAACTTCACATGTTTAGAAGACTCCGATTTAAAACATGAGTAGGTAACTTTCGGAGAAAACCGGCCGTTACGTCGGAATTACTTCATCCATTACACAATATCGACGTAGCATCGTAATTTCGAGAAAACAAAAAAATCACCGATCGACAATGGAGCCTTGACATTCATACCGGCATAGCTTCCATCACTTTTCCTCGTAAACAACACAGAACGGAACCAAAAACCCATCACTACGGCTATCTCTCTTCATCGTCAACTTAACCTGCAAATGTAAACACAACACTGCAATCGTGCAACCAGACGAAAAGTGCAATTCAAGGATCGATCCGAGATGAATCGCGAAAAACACGTGGTCTCGATTCCCAGTGATTCGTTCATCTTGCTATGCCGAAGACGCCGGTTTGTCGGGAGATGACAAAGGAATTCAAGCTTTCTAGTGACCTTCGGCCGGTATACGGCCTTGTTTCGTCCGTCGCTCGTGTATGCGTTATACGGCGGAATGACGGCGACGTTGCGGTGTGGTAGTGGAGGGGTAGTGCGAACAAAGACAGCATATAAAGAGCGTAGAGTACGTATTCGCCGTTGTGTTTTACCTTTCTGGCGGGAGTCTGCTCGTCGTAGGAATGATTCTCGTACTTCATCTCGACCTTCATCTGGGACATACTCCGCACTCGTCGAGAAAATAGAAAACTTATCACAAGTCACAACACGCAGTTCACGCGCACGGGAAGCAAACTACTACTGGGAAGGTGCTAGGGAACAGGAAACAAACGAATACCGGCACGCCCGACCACGCTGCTGCTGAGTCAGAACGGCTTCTGCGCCATCTTGCTCTACGCGCATGCGCGTCTGCCAAGTCGTCGAAGCACCCGCGGTCCGTGATGCGAAAGGTTTTCGGTCCGCTTCGACTTTCGTCGCTTTCGTTCTTCGAGACGCGCACCTATCGATGCATCGACGTCCTTCGGACGCGCTCGGACGAATTCGTCATGTCGAGGCGGAGGTGCACGAACCGCGGAAGGCGCCAAAACTGCCGGGGATTCGTAACACGCGAGGCATAAGCGGCATAATAACTGGTATAGATTATCGCGCCCAAGATTGGCGGATATCGATGATTCACTGTCGTGGACTTGGCGGTCGCGGGATTAACAGACGCGGATATATACACACCGATGCAATGTCAACAAAGTAATTGCGTCTGCGCAAAGTCAATCGCAGTCGCAAAGCGGGAAACTCGGAGGTGTGTGTATATAGATACAGAGAAAAAGAGTCGTCGTCGCTAAGCTATCTATTGGCTTTACGTGCGATAAATTGCGGTTATATTGTGCACCGTATCTTTTCGATCGCCCCAATTTAATTTTGTGTGAAATTGAATAAGCGAACAAAGTTTTTCATAAACTCGAATTTTTAACTTAATTTTTCAAAATGAATTTGAAGATGAAAAAGGGAACTGATGGTTATTTGTGAACTGGAAAACGAAATTTTGTATTTATTTTAAGCGCGTTCGTGGTTACTCTACGCCCAAACACATTTTTCGAGATTACTTCAAATAACGGACGTTTTTACATTTCGTATACATGGAAGAGAGAAATGAAAAATAAGGTAAGTTTTGCAAAAGCCTAAAAAAAGGTGGGTGTGTTCCAAAAAAATTACTCTATACATATTACTCTTGCATTGCCATGATTTTAGGAACGCGTGTTTTTGCTTGTTTTTATAATAATAGGTTTAAAAGTAGAAATTGAATCTGACATTTGTGTGATTCATGGTGCTAAGAACATCTGAGAATTCAAATTTCTGATTCGGAGTTGTTACACGCACGAGCTCAGGGCAAAAAATGGAATACAATAAGTTGTTCGGAGCACAGGAGGTGAGGCTGATCTTATCGCTAATGGCATTCAACTGGTAAGTTTTCTTTTTTTTCAGTTTTCCCGCAACCCAGTAAAAAAAAAACGAATACTTCTCTATCATTCTTAATCATATTTCTGGTACTTGAATGCTTCTTGGTTTACTGGGAAGAACATTGTTAAAATTTGCACTGACTCGACAATAATTTAATAACGTACCAATATCTATTTAATTATTGAACATTACTCCTACGGGTAAACTAGAAAAATGCAATTCTCAGTGGAATGTGCTGCAATAATACGGGAAAAATATGTAATAAATAAAAAAAACAACAAAAATTTAATTACTAATTGCACTTTATTAAATTTTCAATCGTTCTTCCCGCATTCTTGAACTGCCTTCGAGAAACAACTCTAATGTCGATGAACGCGATGAACACTAATTTGGAGTTGTCAACAAGCAATAGTCATTTCAAATTATAATTTGCATCGTGTCTCTCTATACCACCCCAACGTAAAGTTTAAGAAGCGCAAAAATGGAGCAAATTAGAGAAAACAGTACATATAATGGAGGACACGATGATGCAATGGTGTCGATATGATGACCAAACTCATGTTTTGTCCTTTTTACGCTATAACATCGAATCCTTACCTTAAACTACGTATTATCGAGAAACTCCGATTTCAATCGTTATATATACGTCAAGTAAACAATTTCCTGTTGAATCGGGGTCAACTTTAGAAAAGGACACTATGAGGCTAAAAAAAAAGAATTACGGATAGGTGATGAATTAACGAAGAAAAACTGGTTTATTATAACCTTGAAATCGATTGCGTCCTTCACTTGAAGAAAGAGGCCAGAAATCGGAGAACAGGAAAATTGAAGCGAACCAAATTCAAAATAAAATTTCGACCAATGTTCTGGGTCGAAGTAACTAGAGGGCCTTCGCATATATAGAAAAAAGTAATATGAGAATCGGAGTATTTCAAGAAAAAGGAAGTGAAAGTAGGAGAGAGTGAAAGTTTTTTATAGTGAGATGAGTGGTAAAAGTAAAGAAATATAAGAGAAAAGGAAATGCGAGGTAATGAAAAAACGTGGTTAAGAATTAAGAAATCAAAGGGTGAAGGAGGAAAGGGGAGTGGAAGAAAAATGAGTACGTATATATACAAGTGTATATACATCAGCATACCCTTGCTCAATACCTATACGGGGTAGATCGTGGAGACTTCTCGGTCTATAGCCTGAGTAGACAAAATGTATACGAGTATATAAAGAGGATGAAGTGCGTTACGCCCGCACGGTCACGAACATAGGAAATAGAAGGAAATAGTAGAAGTCAATAGAGTAATTCGAGAGGCTATGCGGCATACCGTATTATACGGGAAGACGATTTGGAGAATTGTGGTTGGTAGGAATGAACGGAGAAAGGTCATTTTTTCTTGGGAAGAAGTTGGCTATAGAGAATAGCTCAAGAATAGCGAGGGAACAATACAGATGAACATAAGGAGAGAAGGAGAGAGAGAGAGAGAGAGTGTTAACATTTAAAAAAAATGTCTGTAAAGGTTATTATAAATATACATGTACATATATGTATATTGTACAATGTATCTAGAATAGAGTTTTTTCTTTTTGTTAATTTATATTATTTTTAGATAATAAATTCCTAAAGATGTCCGTCATATTGTGGACGATAGTTTATAATTTGAGGAAATAGAATATAGCCGCATGGTTGTTAAATATAAGTTGAGGTTTGAAAAGGGAGGGTCAGCGCCCTTATATGTTTCCATCATGCTAGTGCCGAATGACAGATGCATTATATGAATCTAATAATCAAATCTAATCTAATCTAATCTAATTTATGTTTGAACTTCGTTTTTTATGTTATTGAATCAATTACGCAATCTAATCATCACTCATCGCCGAAACCATGTTGGCAGTATTAAAAGTATATCGTCACGCACGTGACAGCGGATTGGATGGGGGAATGCAGTGAATTGTCATAGAAAGTTTTTTCCTCAATTAAATATGTAAGAATAATTACATTTGAATAAAAATAAACGACAAACATATTTTGTAAAACATGCTTACATTTTCAAATTCAAAGACCATGAAGTAAGAAAGAAGGAGACCAATCAACGTGTGACAATATTGGTCCAGGTTGGGCTAGAATGCAAATGGCGTCAAAATCCAAGGGGTTTGGATTATTTATTCTTTTCAACGGATTCCCTCTCAATTGCCTCTCCAAAAAAGGGTTACTTTTGCCTTTGGCGCGCATTGGAGTTCGGTCTCCTTCTCTCTTATACTTCATGTCAAAGACTAAATCTTAATACTTTATTTTTAAGTTACTTTATTAGCCAGATATCAAATGACATCCTGAGGATATTTGAACACAATTTGAGTAACAGCAACTGCTGTTTATATACATTTTGTTGAAACCGATTTTTAATTTCATATAGTAACAACGCAATATTAAAAAAATCTTTCATTTCTTAAGTTAGGACGGGACATTATTTTAGACATATTTTAGAATCCCCCGAAAATTTGAAATACAAAAATGATCAAAAACGGTTTCTTTAATTTGGGCTGTTGTATTCGATAATTTAAGGCAATACCAATGACCCCAAAAAAGAAAACAGTAAAATTTGTTGAGTATCGATCGATAAATTTGAAAACTGATTTCCTATAATGAGAAAATAATGGAACTGGTGAAAATTTTGATTAATTTTTATCAATTTAAATGCAATTTGTCTTCTGACTGTACGGAATGCTTAAGTTTTGTATTAATGAAGCACTAATTTTAAAAAAGTGTGTAGATCATTTTTAATTTGTAATTGTCAGATTAGAAATGGATCAGATCGCTTTCCTGGTAAGAAATTAACGGTACAATACTGTTAAATTGTCTAAATTCTCCCTTGTGTTACTCCTGTGGGATGCTTAAATGTCATTTAAAGCGTGAATATATACACTGGGAGAGCTTAACGTAAGGTGAATGTCCGAATAGTAGAACGCTTAAGGAATGATAAAACGTTACAAAATATGGAGTTAGAAAACAAAGAGTTTCAGAATATAAAGATAAATAATTTGTAATTATATTTTTTCGATTTCTGGCACAATTGAAATTTTTACTTATTAAAAATCCTTTTTGGTTCAAATACTGAGGATGCTCTTTAATAGAATTGATAAAAAATATAGTTATTCATAATGGATAATACAGTTCGTGTTATGCTACAAGATTTGGTCCATGAAATAGGACCCCTTCTACTCAACACGTTTCGATCCTAATGTGGATCCTCTTCAGGGGTTTCGAGCAGAGCCGTATATACAAAGTATACAACACGAACTGTATTGACCATTATGAATAAATATATCTTTTATCAATTATGAGAGACAGTTCATTATTAGATTAGCTTCATATTAATTATGCTTTAATACAACTGTGTATCTGCATATTTCTGAAAATGAAAATGATATTGTGGCTTAAGACAACTTAAGGTTCATACGTTAAAGCATGTTTCAATTGTATCATGGATTAAATAGTTTACATACTGTAAAATAAACAAGAAGCCGAGGTCCAAAACTATATCCGTAAATTACTGTTACATACTGAAACAGCTGTAACTTTATAAAACTGATTTATTACGTATGTAACTAACTTACACTATATGATGTAATTTGTAATAATAGTTTTACTAAAATCCCGCCTTCTTCTATTTCTGAAAATATTAAATTTTATAGTATCGATGACTACTAAATAGTTTGTTATATTTGCTTGTTCTACTGGAATAGTTGGGCCAAATAGATATATATATTGAAAGTACAGTATCCCAACCGAAAAAATATCGAATTTATTCAATAAGAATTTAATTTTTACCTCCCGAATGCAATTTTTTGTCAATCCCTACATGTATGTAAAGTATTTAACATTGTTATCCATTCCTATTTTTTCTTTTCATGGGAAATTCCTTTTCTTCTTTTGGGAATTCAACATTACTCGCTCGACAGTTAAAAAATTCTGAAGAAATAAAGGAATTCACATTTTGATCTTTTCCTACTGAATCACTTTTCGTTTGCTGGGACTGCTTATTACAACTTCGAAATGGCCATAAGGTTTATACAAAAAGAATACTTATAGAAGAAGAGCGTCACAATTCCGTTTTCTTTAGTCATTTATAAAGGTATTTCTATTATGCAAAGATGAATTAATCGAGAGGACGAAGAGTCATCTAAGTGAAAAGAGGGGTTAATTAAGAAGAACTGACTCGACGAGCTATTATGACTAGTCGCGTGACGCTATAAGAAGTGAAATATTCCAGATGCTACACAGTCATCCAAGGACATCAGCATCATATATAGCTGATCATTACACTATTAGCATTCGCTACTCTCGTGGTTATCATGTTTATTTTCATGACACCATAATGAATAATCATTTTGGATTATTTAAGAATGATAAAAGTGGATACAAAGCAAGATACGAAGAGCATGGAGAAATGTCCACCATAATCCAACTTGTCAATAGTATAGTGTAGATTAAATTCCTCTGTTTCAATATTGTCTTTGAGTAATCAAATATCCGATAATTCAATATTCGATCAGTGGAATTCTGACCCTTCGACTTTGGGTTAATTAGCAATGAGAAATGTTCAGGGTTCTCAATATATTTATAATGTCTCTTATATTTTCCCTTCTTTTTTCCTTCGACCCATGCAATATAGGTTGGGATCGAAATATTCAATTTCACTCGAAAAATGACCATATATTTTTTCATCAAATGTCCATGTTTCACATTACAATGAACTTCAATTTTTTTAACGGGGTGGAATATTGTAAGTTAGCTCAACTTAGATCCGATTAGTTTTTGAAATATAGTTGAAAATTGATCAATATTAATCATGTGAAATATAGGACTCAAAATTTGCGGAAAAAATACTAAATCTAAAGTTCTAATAAACATTTCGCAGATTCACACAGTCCCACGCAATTCGCTAACAGTTCGCTAACGTATAACACACCACTTGCGAGAAACAAGATATAGTAGCGGATGAATAATACGATGGGCCCTAACCATTTACTATTTCCTTATTTTAAAAAATAAGGTGTACCTATACTTTTAACAGCAACTTTAATGTCTCCGACACTGAACTCTCTCTCTCTCTCTCTCTCGTACCTTCAATTGGAGCAAAAAGTGTAGACGCTGTATAGAGAGAGAAAGGAAGACAGTTTGGGAGGTTTGGTCAATCTCTTCCTCTCTCGGTCACTCGATTACGCTGTTGTACAGACACTTTTCATATAAATTATTAGATTTTTTTCATATTTCTTAATGTAGAATATACAACAGCAATTATGTAAAATATAAAACATACACTATTTCTTAATAAATTTATAAATGGCCATCGTCATGGACGTCATATTAAAAAGATGAAGGAAATTCTATACTTATAATTACAAAAATATTAATAAAACATCCCAGGAAGCAACAAGACCAATATGCCATGATAGAGCATTATGATAAACACCTCCCTTATAAGGCAGTGTAATTTCATGGGTACTACTACATCGCATCTCATTTAGTTGCGTAAATATCGCCTAATTATATAAAAAGCTGTGATACTAAATGCTCGAATTAACAAAACTAATCTTGCCGCGATCCTATGGAAGAACGAGGTCGGCAAAAAAGTTGTCCCGCCTTCGTGATATTCGCGAGCACGTATTAGCCATTATGTAAGTAAAGCAGGCGACGATCGTGGCCCTCGATACGAGGATGTTAAAGCCGCCGCTGAGCGAGCATGTCGCAACGTTTAGGAATATTACCAAGTGGGTATACACGAAACGGTTTATTTATCCCATATCTAATCCCGTTTCACGGTCTTTCCCCGTGAAACCCCTTTCCGGGGGGAATTTCAATCCTCGCATCCCCCGACCTGCTCTTCCTCATTCCTCCGTATAGGTCGACCCTTTACCTCCCGCGACCTCGCCACAATTTCCGTTTCGCGGAGAGTAAACGAGCTGCTCAGCTGCTGCTCGCATAATCGCTGCAATTGTTTTACGAAAGGCATTAAATCTCGGATAACAACGCAATGCCAAGCGATTCTCGACGAAAATGTTAGAGATTTCCACGGAGACACCGAAGGAGTTGATAGGAATTTGAAAAGACGGGAAAGTAGTAATTGTGTCAATTATACTTTAAAAGTAGAATTAAGTAGAATCAGGTAATCCCCACTGGAGATAACGTAAAGTTAGTAAAATGGTTCGATTCATGCTTTATGTGCATTTGAAATGTAGCTGCGGTTAAAATGCTCTGATATATGGCATCTTAATGCCTGGACTTATTATTTTGTATTTTTATTGTGTAATGAGGAATTCAGTTTTTTTTTTTAAATTACCTATACTCTACTATAAATAATAATATGGGTCTTCAGTTCAAAGCAATCGAAGACTCGATGTTACGAAATGAAATATAGCAATAAATAATTAATTACGCTTATTTAAATAAATGTCGTATAGTTTCGCTCCTTTCGGAAAATTGAATTTTTATCGTCGGGGGAATAGCAAGCATCGTTGTTTTCATGTTTATTCGTTACAAGGAGAGTTACGAGGCAGTAGCGATTCCGCGGTTAAACTCTGCCGCCGTGTGCTGTTATTTTTATATGCCACACTTTTTATGATTGCACGAGGTGCTCAGCCCTTCAACGAGAGAAACGAGCAAAGTGCGCGAAAGATTGCCGCTACGCCCGTAATGTTTATTATACTTTTATTATGTTTAGTTTGAAAAGTGTCGAATGTTTAACTTAGCGGAACCTAACGAAAACTGCACCACTACCTCAATAACTGATGTTGCTTTATTAACCAGCATTCTCAATGGATAAGCGTTTTGAAATTTGATTTTGAATCGGTTCATGAATGTACTATTACTGACATGACGGAGGGACATGACGAAGGGAAATAATACGGACATAAAGTTATAACCATAAAATAAGATTGACTGCAATTAACAAAAGTTTTTAAAGTCAATTTGAGATTTAAGATGCCAACAACGGAACAAACTCTGAAGTGATTCAAAGACTTAAAAAGTAAAATTATCTGGAGATATACATATCATGAAAAATAAAATATCCCAAAGTAATGTGAAACACAAATAGTTGTCGGTCGTCATTTTTAAAATGTTCAATTTCTTTTCACGTCCTTTATATTATTGACAATTTACGGAACTTATTCAAATGAAATTTATACGAATCTCCTAGCTCGAGTGGGTATTACTTCAGGAATAAAGTAACTTTTCTCAATATAAACCCTTGAAAAAGACTGGGAGTATGCTTTGACTTTGAGAAAGATCTTCTCGGGAAGAAGTGGAATGACCATGGATGGCTGTACATTTATAGAAATAAAATGAGGACGTAGATACATGGCTATCCAGTACTTACTACTACGGTGGAATTACTTTTAACTATATCTTTTTTTTTTTGTCGGGGTAACTAGCTCATACAATTGAAATGCAAAATTGAATTATACTTATATATGAAAGCGATCAATCCAGCAATTTAGTCTTAAAAGGGACTGGAGACGGTTCATAAACCCCAACACAAGAGATCGAGATACTCCATTAGTAATGGTCGACTTCTGAGAATGCATATATATATACTTATAATATAAGGTCAAAATCGGTACATATCGTTATATCTCAATTATATATGTATATGACCATATCTGGAACTTATGTGATCCATTTTTCCCCTGTCGCTTTAACCTCTATAATTCTATAATAACTTTCTATAATACATATTCGCATATAATATATAACAACTTTCTATAATAACAGTGACCAAAGAGTGCATGTATGGTTATATCTCGAAAAAGGTTATATGAATAAAGCATATATATGAATGCCTTTACATATCCATGTGTGTGTGTGTGTGTGTGTGCGTGTGTATGATAATTATTAAGATATTTTTATCTATCAGCTGTGCTGTTTTTCTAAATGAGAGAAATATTATGTTATAAATAAGACGCACCGTATATACATTACCCCTCAATCACTGCCCGGGAAAAAATGGATTCAGATATAATAATATCTGAATTATATATGGCTATATCTGGATCATATATGGTTATATCTGGATCATATATGTTCCAGATATGATCATA
>JAPYZR010002591.1:0-16413 GCA_030522945.1 Trichopria nigra
GATATTTTCAACAAGGTCATGGCAAGGTCTAATGAAGGTGAAATTTGTGAAAATTGTTGAATAACCTTAAAAATCTAGTCCAATATCAAGGTGGCTGATGCCAAAATGTGGCTCTCTCCATTCCTGACATCTTTCTTCCAAAACATTTTGCTGTTTCCTACATCTGCGCCGAGCTAACATCTATAATTTAACCTGCATTCGACCTTGCCATGACTTTGTTGAAAATATCGTATACATATCGTTTTGAACGTAAAATTTTCCGCTCTTTCCAAATCCGGAATAAAAAATAGGGGTTCCCATTTAAAAAATCCGTTTTAACCTCTAAATAATCTTGAAATTCGAATTCAAGGTCAAAGTTAATGATACTATTGCATGTCCCCCTTCGCCCCCTACAACTTTTGTGTGAAGTATTTTTTTGTATTATGCCTCTATTTCGAGATATTTCCCATTATAGACTCATTTGGTCCACCCTGTATGTGCGTGTGATGTTATGTAGATGAGTTCCGAAAGCGTTTCCCTCCGGCTGGTGTCTTTTTTTTTGCGTGACGATTATACTATTCTGGTCCAGATAGCAAATATCAGTACCCTTAGTTCATTACAACATCAACATTTAATCATACCGTGAAAATCAAAATTGATTTAAATATTTTCTTTTCCTAATTTATCCGACAAATTGATTTTACGCGAATTTAGTAAATTTCAGGAATTCGTCCAGTTTATATATTACACGAATATGCCGTAAACGTGAACATTCCGTCTCCAAACGACACGTACCACTGGGATAGTGAAATATTCACGAAATTTGCCGAGATACCAAGGTTACCTTCAGTGATTTAACTGGACAGTGTACAGCTTTAGACCGAGCTGTGTATGTTAACGTGTATCGATTTTGCTGGATAGGCTGAGACATCTCACTTCAATTGTACATGTCGTTAAATTGATGCCCGCAATGCACCGTTAAACTGATTTAAATCATTGGTTATTTACCGATTTGCCACAGGCTAGATGCTAGTCGTAATTGTACTAAATATTTGTATTGCTATTCAAACATTAGACGACTAAATATACGATACGATATTGTTCCAACTGAAACATTGATTGCGAGGGAAATTGTAAATGGTTTTTGACTAGAATATTTGCTGGACTTTTCTGCCCGTACTAAAATGCATTGTAGAAATTTGTCCGATATCAAACAAATTATCCAATTCATAACATCTCTTTAGACCTCACCCGAAAATAATTGACAAATTTCCTGTGCAAACATTTTTGAAAGCATTCATTTGGAACCATTTTCCTGTGGTTGATGATTATATGACTTTTTTTCACCTTTCGCCATTTCATCGTCTCTTATTTCACCCTTTGTTATTTTACCTTCTTAGATTTTCACTTTTTCTGACATTTTGTCATCTTCGTGACATTTCACCGTCCAGGGCACTTTAGCTTCTAGCCTTCTACACACTTTATCCTCCGATTTTGTGATTCCCTATTTGTGGAGGTGTCCTGGAAGCTGATGACTGAAAAAGGTCCCGAGAGAGATGAAATGTTCAGAAGGTGAAATGGGAGAATGCGGAGACACATAACCGTGGTCGATGCGACCTTATTAAAACGGCCACACTTTTTTGTTTACAAATATATTAAATAATGCTAATATCTAAAGCGTAAAAATTCTTAACGCCCATATTGTATAGATAACATATATACATTCCATCGATTGGATGGAAAACTTGAAGGAAATCTTGAAACATTGAATTCTACTAAAACTTTACGTTTTTCGTTTTGTTTCAGAAGTCAGCTATGACCTATTGGAAGCTGCCATGTCACTTTCCATCGAAGACAAGTACCTATACTTCACGGACGGCTACGACGGATTTCCAGCTATCGGATTTCGGCCAGGCTCGGAGGTGAAACAGCCATACAGGATGTACCTACCGGAGAAACTTCCGGCCGAGTTCACGCTGGTAGCAACCTTCAAGCCGACTACCTCCCGTAACAGCTATCTCTTCGCGGTTCTCAATCCTTTCGAGACTGTCGTTCAACTGGGTATAAGAATTTCCGTAAGTCGCAACATCTTTGCCCTTTTCCGGGAAACTCTTTACACGCACCCTTTCTCCGACTTTAACGAAGTCCCGGCGAGATAACTTGGTTCACGACCGTCCCGTACGTGTCTCGCACGCGGAAGCGAGCCCGGGAGTGAGTTACCTTCCAACTTGTAGAGAAGAACCTTCACGTCGAATTCGGATGGGATGCGAATGGATTACCTCCAAGTATGTCTGCCCTAGTACTTCCGGGAGAATGTGGCTCCCGAAAGGGCGAACGTGCGCGGTCCCTGGCGGAAATTGGAAAATGCCTTGAGTGACGGATTCCTTTTTTTTCACCCCTACCTGTCTGCAACCTCTATTTAACGCATAAATAATGAAGAGTGCCGCGGACGGGTCTCTGGAGAAGCGATTTTTGCGATGCAACACAACAGCCCCTCGAGTTTTATACATGAGAAATAGCCCCGATGCTGTTTTTAACGCGAGTTCGATCAATCATGTGAATGTCCATTATGATTTTGGTTTTTCATTTTTAGATTTTTATTCTTCGTTTAAGTAAGGGTAAACGCACCAATGACTGGACGTGAACCCTATAGCTGGACAACCTAATCAATTTTGACACTTTGTTTAGAGACCTTTATTATACCCTATGAGTTTTCCATTACTTCGTAAAACTTGAAACCTGAATTTAATGTTCATGTTCATAACATGCAGCAGCGACACGATTGCAGTAAATGTACTGTTTGTTGTTGATAAATTCACGTTAGAGAATCTATCGCTGTCCAAGCCGTGTGTTTACATTTTGCACTAAACAAATACACGAAATACGCGCAACATTGACATCCAGTGTACCAATCACATATTACATCATTCAGCCAGGACTGGGTAATGCTTTGTTAAAAAGTTAAAAGTTAATTAAAAGTCTCTATTAATTTTAACTTGTGCAAATACATCAGGGTAAATAACACTTGATTAAAACCACCCGATTACATTTTACGTTCATACTGTTCCACTGCGTGCTTTTGTTGTGTGGGAGACATGGCAATTTCTGTGGATGTTCCAATGACGTCGTAACCTTGCAAGATTACGGCTGCATGCACATGAGTCAGAAACGTGGAATTGGCGACACATTTTTCTCCATACACCCTTACATATGCCTCCAAACTGTAAAGCCTGACGCAATCAGGATGCGAGATGTAAAACATGAACCTAAGAGCATTCTATCCTTATTTGCCTTATACGTGGATAAAGAAGGAGAGTGTACTCTTACGGCTGTGTTTTACGTTTATACACAGATACGTCCTTTATTGCCGCATTCCCGGGCATGATGCAAAGATAAGTCTGAAAGGTAATAAGGAATAAATGTTCTCATCGCGCATTCCTCGATATCTGCAGCCATTCCGTGTTCAAGTCATACGAATCTATATTCATACATACGTATATACAGATACGCGTTGTATTTCAATAGACGATGATCAGCAAGTTTAGAGGAAAATCCAAGGCACGAAGCGTGCCTTTACAAACATTCATTTTTTGACTACTCTTTTCAGTCTGTACTTACATCGTGTAAAATTGTCAATGTTTTTTCGCTTAATATTTGCCAAGTTTAAAATTACATTATTAATGGAACTTTATTATAACATAGATAATCCATATAAACCATAGAATTATTAAAAGATCACATAATGGTCTGAGCCACCGAATTACTGAGCATCCTTATATAGTGCCTTATTTGCGATTCATACCCCGTGATATATTGCAGTGTAAACCTTTATGTCCTGTTGCCAATTAAAAATAATTGAAAGATAAAAATCTATTATTGAAAACAATTTGTGGGTATAGGTTTATTGACAAGCGTGCACGAGTGAAAAAAGAATGGGCATTGTTAAAAATAATGACATTGCGAATAACAATGTCTTTGTTATGTTCTTCCCGTACAGATTTCGGTTGGAGATGCGTTTTCACAATGTGTTTGATAATGTTGGTCGGTCAAATAGATCGCGTTTATCCGATGAATCTTATAATATTACAACACCCGACGTAATATTTATAATTGTTATGCAGACGCAAAATTACAAACGGGCAACAGCCGTTGAGACAAAATTTGTCTCCAATTTATTCTTTGTTATCAAGTCCTCAATGTGACAACCAGCAATAAACACAATGTGTTATTACGCTTTTCTATTCAAGTTTAAAAGGACGAACTGTCCAATTGCATAAAATATCATATTGTTACGTATAAAGTTAATTTTCATTCTTTCAAATTTTCTTTACAAATATCTATCATTTTGCTTGCTATTTAAAACATCTTAAATTTAGTTCTTGGGAATATCGTCGTGTTCACCAACGCAAACAACGACGATGCTTTTTCCAGTTAATTTAATATAACTGCGGCACAAGTTTACGAACAACTGCTGAAAGCTTGAAATTGTATATTATTTTCTTTCAGTTTGTTTTCAAAAGTACCGTTGAGATTTTTGCGTAATAATTATATTACAAATACTATTTAGTTTCTTTTTAATGGATGTTCAAACACAATTGTGCAAGCATTCAAAGACTTATATAGACACACTTTATATTAATACATGTTTTATAGGCAATTATATTCCTTCTTTTTTATTTTTGTTTTGATGAAAAAATAGGGGGTAAATTTTTTTTTTTGCCAGGGGGTCCAAATTCAATACTTCTTCCAACATACGGTGCAGGTAAAGTAATAAAACCGCCTATTACTGAAGTATTTTTAATGATTTTAATACTATGGTTTAAACTTCCTTTATTTGAAACGTGCTCGTTCAACAATTATCACTCTTTACTGCAGTACATTAAAACAAAAAAAAAAACAAATATTTATAATTATTTCTATTTGTGATCTTAATCACTTATCATACTTCATTAAAAATATACCCACTGGATGATTATATTCTGCAATGAAAAAATGTCTTGATTTTATGAAAATGTAGAAAATAATATTGATTCGATCTTTTACCAAAATTAAAGGCTCGTGTAAATATGATTGTTTTTTGTAAACATCCCAGCCTAAATAGTTTCTGGTTTGAAAATTCGCTTAGACAAACTTTTATTTACAGTTTTTGGGGTAGGTTCCGGTATCAACGTTATCGACACTTTAGAACGCCCCCTCACATTATCTATTGCTCAATCGATAAGATAGAAGTCTAATTCGAAATTATCGATTGATGCGTTTGCGACGTAATATCAATACAATCTCCAAACAGATCATACTATTGTAACGAAAAATTGAAGGAGAAATTGTGAAAATCATGAAATCTGATCTATTTCCTTAAATTTTCGTTTATTTCGATCGAGGAAAAGATTCATTTCTCAACGTCTCCATTCAATTTTTTAACTCGTCATATCCGATTAAAATATTTGTATATCGATGCACGATTTCAGGAGGGTGATGCGACGCAAAACATTTCATTGATCTACACAAATTCGGACATGCACTCGGATTCCGAGGAAGTGGCCAAGTTCGCCGTACCAAAATTGACGAAGAAATGGTCCAAAGTCGTTATCCGCGTGTCCGCATCCGACGTCACTCTTTATCTGAACTGCCAGGAAGCTGGGAAACAGCGAGTCACGCGAATTCCTGCGGAATTGGTTTTCGACACTGCCAGTACCCTCTACATCGGCCAGGCGGGTTCAAACATCCAGGAAAAGTTTGAGGTAAGTGCAAATATTTTAATTAAACATTTTTTGTTGACACTTTTTGAAATTCACTTTTTTTTTGAAAGTACATACCCAAAGCTGTACTTATGTTCTTTTGTATGACTTGAATTATATGTAAAATAATTGGATAAACGTAGTGTAGTACAGAATGGAATTTCAATTTTCATAATATTGTAGAAAATACGATCTGTATCCCTGCAAACATTCAAAGTAACAGTTTCGTAACATTTACATAAATGTTACATAGTTGTTACGTAATTGTTACAAAGTTGTCAAAATTGTTCTTACTGGGATACACACACACACACACACACACACATATATTTTTTTTCTTTGACAATATATTACGCAACAAGTAACATTTATGTAAATGTTGCGTAACTGATACTTTCAATGTTTGCAGATATATAGATCTTATTTTCTACAATATCATGAAAATTGAAATTATACATGTATGTATGTAAAATGTAGCTTCTCCATGATTATATTATTTATGTAACTAAAATTTTGAGATCTTTTTAAAATGTTGATGCAGCACATTTTCTTCCGGTTAATTACATATAACATTTATTTATTATTTAGACAATGTTTGTCAGTTAAACGTTAATATTTATAGTGTCTTGGAACATAAGTGGAGCTTTGATGTTTAAATAAATAAATGATCTGTAGTATATAATATTATTGCCAAAAAAACGGAGTCACTTCGATGTAGTAAGGTGTAGGCGGATTTAGACAGTGAAATAAAATAAGGTATTTTTATTGTCATATATATTGTATCGATAAGACAATCTGTTTTTTTCTCAATATCTGAATTAATATCTCTATTTTTATGAACATAATGAAAACAAACCGATACAATTTATTATTAACATTTTGCCTATTCGACGGATGGGGGAATTATTCGTTTATGCGTGTCCCCGATAAACAATTTACCTTAATGTACTTATTCATAAGAAGGCAATATTGAAAAATGCATGTTGAGGTATTTTTCGAGCTTCTTCTTTAAACATTAGAGTTAATTCATCGATGAGCAGTGATTTCCAAGTTTAGTCATGAATCTTATATACGTATAATTTGAACTTTACTTTTGGGAAATTGGGACAAGGTTCGAATACTCGAACGTGTAATGCACTTTTACATTTTCTTTTTCCTAGAATTTTAGTTTATAAAAATCATATTTATATTGATGAAATATCTGAAATTTTATGTCTTAAGTTTGTGAAAAATTGTTGATGGATATATTGAAATTTGATATATTAACAAATGAAATTAACTATATTCTCGAGAAAATTACGACCGTTTTATAACAATATACTCAAAAAATTCTGTTCAGAGAGAAATATATTTTAAAAAATATAAAAATTTTTTTGTAAAATATAACATATCGTGAGTGCATGCATTTACCCTAAAATAGTTTTAGACTTGAATATGTATGTTGTCGATACTTTAGGTTAGAAATTGACGTTATCGGCCGAGCCGCTTTAGCTTCCCCTAAAGGGGCTATATATACTATATATAACGTCATGTTCCTAACCTAGAATATTCAAATTACACAGAAAGTTAATATATTTTCAAACCGAAATCGATTTTAGGGCGCTTTGGCTCATTTTTTATGAGTGTAGGTCAAATTTTAGCGAAATGGATTAACAAACGAGAGAAAATTCGCAAGAACAAATTTTTTTAGTGGTCATAAAATAGTAATTCTTTATGAACTCTCCCGGGAAGATATGCTTTTTATTTAACGAAAATAAGGCATCGGTAAAATGATGACGTCGATAACGTCAATTTCTAACCCTAATAAGTTGGAATTAAAAAATCATCTATACACATTTTATGTCATGAATTCAAAAACCAAAACTTTTGCCGAATCGGACGAAGAAAATTTGGAACCAGTATATATATAGTAAATACAAAATCTTGACTTTTTACATATTATCCATAAACAGTTCTTAAACGATTTTATTTTTAAATCGTTTTCTGACCGTAAATAATGCTTATTCAGCCTTGGTGTTGGAAGTAACAATAAGCCGAAATTTGAAAAAAAAACATTTGACATTGTTATCATTTCCGATTACGAATATTAAATAAAAAAGAAAAGTTACGTTTAAACTTGCGGAGAAAGATGTATATGTTATTTTTATCGAAAGCCGAAAAGATACCATTTTATATCAAATACGCGGATTTAAAGGATTCGAAATCTTTCCTTCTACTCGATTACGACAATACGGGCAAGGCCATGCGGTTCAGTTGAAAGTGAAGTGCAACTTTAAAATTGTACATATATTCGATTGTGGACTGTATTGGGAGCCAAAGATACTTGATCGGAAGAAAAGAATTTAACCTCATTTAATCCTTCGTACCCGCAACCGTTTTATCGATTCCTCGGCAGATTTCCTTTGCGGGACTTTGGTTAACAAATGGGGTGAAAGCATGTATGGCTATATTGGTATGGAAAGATTTTCTTTGATGGTCAGGGATTAATAAATGGAATATATTTGGTCCGATATAAAAATAAAATTCTTCAGCTGGAAGCTATTATACGAACATTTGTATAGTATACATAAAAGTCGATACACGGTGAAGTTGGCACATCACAAAAAGTTTTTTCTAAATTAATCTCTGATACCGTACATGTATGATACATTTGAACTCAAAAAAATTACCAGTGATATTTAAAAATTCAACATAAAATTAAAAAAACAAACAATATATTTTTCTGTATTTTCTAAATTTTAGGAAGTGATTATTAATATTATTATTATTTTATTTATCATTATTATTATTATTATTATTATTATTATTATTACGCAAACTATGAATCAATTCTTGGACAAAATAAGATACTCTAAAGATTCCAAATTCTCAGAATAGCTCTCTTTAAATTTCATGGAGTGAAATTCCACTCTGTATTGGAATTAGTCGAAGAATTAACACCCCAAACAGTGAAATGTGACTCTTAAAGAATTTATAAATAATATAAAAAGGTGGCTCAATTATCACTCTTTGTAGAGTGAAATTTCACCAAAAGAAATTTAAAGAAATCGTAACATTTGAAGGCACGGATAACTGCGTTGACAGTTTTTTATCAGGACACTGATAAAATATCTGTTATTTTTTTTTTTTTTTAATCTATATTGCAGAAACGTGTTAAATCTACATTTCTAGAATTTGTAAATATTAGAAAATCTGTAATTGTTTTACAAAATTCGCTATATTCGACTAATATAATTTAAACCAAAAAATTGTCCGACATTTTTATCTTTATTTAATTAAAGGCCTTACGCCATAGTTGAATTTAAAAAAATCGATGTTTTTTTATTGACTTAATCGATTATTTAACGCGTCATGAATACGA
The DNA here is from genome assembly GCA_030522945.1 of Trichopria nigra. Taxonomy (NCBI): domain Eukaryota; kingdom Metazoa; phylum Arthropoda; class Insecta; order Hymenoptera; family Diapriidae; genus Trichopria; species Trichopria nigra. The sequence goes on from JAPYZR010002591.1 coordinate 9,079, forward strand.
CGAATCCAGTTTTACAGTGGAAACAATTGTTTAAATGTATTTATATTTAAACACTCGAAATTGCGAAAGTATCGACGTATCAGTATACAACAAAATTATTTATTTTTTACGTTTATTCTGATATTTGGAAACAACAGACCTTATTTTAGAATATCAAAATGGCGGCTTCAACATCATAAGCAGGAATGTGTTACATTCATAAATAATCCGCCTGTCAATTGGTTTTTTTTTTTGTAATAGTTTTGGACATCAATAAATACGAATCGGTGGTTAATATATTTAAATTAAAATGGCGGATTCTTAACTTATTTTCTACGATTTAACCGCATATAAACTGGTAAAATCTAAAAATGAAGGAAATCCACAAATTCGATTTCATGCTATATAGAAAAATCGAAATGCCTAAAAATAAAAATATGTGAAAGTTGGAATATGCTTAAAAAGCATTATAATAGGGAAAATAGCGTTTGAACAAAAAATGTTACTTAAAAAATCTGGGCTATTTAGATATTTAAAAAAAGTAGTATAAAACCATGTTATTCGAAAATTTGTATTTTCTTACATTTGTTTACACTTTTATTATTTTTTTTCTATATTTTTTTTTATACATTTTTATTGTTTTACATTTTCACATTTAGACGTTAAAAGATTACAAGCAGATATTTTTGGAATTTACTCTCTAAATTTCTTGGAGTGTAATTTCACTCTTGGAGGCTCTTTATTTTACAATCTTTGTAAACTAAAATTTCAATCCAATAAATTTAGAGGGTTATCATATCATTTTTTATTTCACATCCTCGTCTTGTCTCCACAAAACTAGTATTTCTGATTCGATAGTATTCTAATTGAAAATACAATGTATTTTTTATAATTATCGAAATTTCGACATGAAAAATACCGATTTTTCAAACAAACCGTTTTTAAATATACTGCAAGAGTGCATCGAAATAGAAGGTTACATTTTTGTAAACTGTAAGAGATATATTATTATATTATTTGATATAGTAAAGGATTAAGTCGGAAATGGTAATGAAAATTGAAGAGCGAATAAATAGACTGAAATACATATATATTTTTTTGCCCGCTCTTTTGATCGTTGGGAAAAATCGACGCTGAATTTAATGGAAAGTAAATATATGCGGCTGCTGCTCATATTGACCGAGAAACGCAATCAAAGTTTGATTAAAACTAAATGTTTTTACCGCGTCGAATGAATAATATATATATATGTATATATGTATATATATATATAGGAAATGAATTCCAGCGAAATTAAAAATGGACAAAGAAACGTTGGAATTCGATTTACCGGAAAGCAACGTTGATGACGCGCACTTAAAAGCAGCGATTCTTGTTGAATATTAAACGAACTTTCTTTATGCTTTGATTAGGACCTTTCTGCACATCAATAATTCCTACCGGCGTTTTATTTTATTCCTCTCTCTCTCCTTTATGAGAAACAATGCGGAAAATGATGCAGTGTCACATTTACCGAGACCTCTATAGCGAAACCAGATATGCGATTGGTTTGCTGTATCTGATGATAGTATGTACTGTTCGCGCGAAACGCCGAGCATTAAACGCTTAAATTGAATTCGCCGAAATGACAGAATCGACGGAGAATCAATGCAACGACGGGATTTAGCGGCATTAAACTGCAAAAATAATCAAAAGAATATTACTTTCCGTTCGTGCGGTTTTCATGCGCGATGGTCACTGCATGCCCCAGCCTATTCGCACACGGGATGGCTATACGTATATACTTTGGATTTTTCATCATGAATTTTCTCTGCACTTTGTTTTTATTTTTTCCTTTTATGTCGTTTATTCATTAATTTTTTGAAAATGTCTAAATGTGATTGTGGCATGACCAGCTTTCGCAAGAATAGTATTCCAGGCCATCAAACATATGTATATGTATAGGATAAAAACAAAACCCGAATATATTAGAAAAATTAATATTCTTTAAAATGAAATTTATAAAACAGATAAAATATCATTATAAAAAGTACTCTTTTCACTCCTTGGTGCAAAATATAAAGGATATTAAGTTATTACACGTTTATATGTTTTTTGTGCGTTTTGACTATTTGTTTATATACGTGCGTTGAAAGTTATAATAACTACATATTTTAATTTTTTTTCTCACCCCCTCGAGAAATGCTTTATTCCTACAATGCTTGCAATTTATCGAATTACCGCTTTCGAAAGTCCCCATGGAGCTATTGAAGAATAATTACTTTCATGAGAATTACAAGAGAAACTTGCATGGGAGCTGGAAAGACTGTGTGCGTGTGCGCTTTGTTACAGCAATTTTACCATGATTCAGACGATTGTTTTTAAACTTTTATATATAAGACATTTCATCCCAAGAAGGCCACTTTTTTTTCAAACCATACCTTTGATTTTAATTACCTTTTAATAAAAATTCCACTTTGTAAAAATTTTAGGGCATATTTACATTTTTTTATTTTAAAGGTTGCCATTGATTATCATTGTTTCTATATACGTAAAAGAACATGAGTTTATGACTTTTCTCGTAAAAATATTAATTTTATTATCGGTTAATAAACTAAGCCTGAATAATGTAATTTAATATTTATTTAATTTAGATTTTTTTACCCTCAAAATATTCCGCAAAGAATAATGAAAAATAATCGTGATTGTCACATTTTTATGTAAAACGTAAATAAATTATCCTTAGAATGCAAAAAAGAAATTGTTTGGACAGATTAAAATTGACGCTGTTGAATGTCCAAGAATGATGGCCTCCTAGTTTCATGCATTTACGTGTAATTCAGGGGCCTTCTTTCACAGACATCCTGTTTCAAACGATTCATCGCGTGTAATCGCTGTTCATCCCTCAAATTTACATTTACTAGTAGTTTCTTACTTTAATCTGCTACTATTCCATTTTTTTTTACATTCAAGCACACACAAGTAAAATTGAAATAAAAACGGTCGTAAATAAAATGTGTCCGTTTACCATGTATGATATCCTATTATAATAGAATATAATTATATTAAGTGCAAGTGTGTGGCATAATTCCCAGTACTTATATCGCGGTAACATCTGTTTCGTTACGGCGCATTTAATATCAGAATAGTGCGAATTTCATTCCGACACACATTTTCCCCTCGCGTGAAAGTAGTTCGAGTCGGCGTTGATCAGACCGCCCTGGTATGAACAACACGAAACGTTACACATTCGGCACACGGGTGCATAATTCACGCCGGTATTTGTTCTCATATCTGTATTTTTTTTTTCGGCGGATTTCGGCGTGGCTGTGAAAAATTCGGTCGCGTGTGCGGCCGTGATTGCGGCCGGAAATTTATGGACAAACATATTTTTCGTGGTGTCGTCACATCGCTTTGATTTCCAACGACCCGTCAACGGCTGCAATCCGGATAGGCACTGCCCATCTTTCACTGCAGTGCCCTTTTCTCTCTCTTTTTTTTTCTCGCTCTCCCTTCAATTTCATGTTCTGGTCGGTTTGGCCTATGCTAATCGGACTTTTACCCGAGACCATCGAAAACTCATTTGCTACTCCATTTTACGGGATTCTTTTTCGAAAGCAAATATCGTGTGATGCGTTACGTCCAACATTCGGCTCATTTGCAATCAGGGAAATTACACGAGTTCTTTCGAAAACGCACGAGCCATATAGGATGGATTTGGCGCATCGAGAGCATAATACATATATATATAAAACCGCGGGACATTTTCGCAGCTTTTTCCGCCGGGATTTAATGCGGTTGCGAAAAGCGTTTGCGAAAAATTAATTTCCCGCCAAATCCGTGAGAATTCATTAATTTCTTAAACGACCTTTTGCAACTTTGATACGCATTTCAGGCGCTGATGGAAATTACGAATTTTTAACGAACCTTGCGCTTTCATTATGCGTTCGATATATACATATATATATATATATATATATATATATATGCGCGCTCTTTGAATATATTGTTTTTAAACGCGAACGTCACGATTCTTAATTAACAATCTAAATTTGATTGCATCCAATTTTACAGATTAACGATTCAAAGGACAATTTCGACTTGGGACTCCGCTGGTTGGGTTGGCCCCGCGTTTTACAGTTTTTGAAACGGGATTCTGAAAAGCAGGGGAAGAATTTACGCTTTCCTTTTTAGGACTTACACAAGGGCAAGAACCTGATACAAAATAGCTCGAGTTTTCGACGAAACGGGTCAGGAATGCTTACACATACCACACCGCTTATAGGAGAGTAGTGGCGGAAGAATTTATCTATGACAAAGGAGTCGCGCGTTTTACTTCTTTTGCGTACATATCGATCGTCTTGCAGTTCAAGGCATAACGCCGCTCGCTCCTACGGGAGATCTTATGCTATTCCCCACTTTCCGGAAGTTTTTTTTCCTCCCTCCTTACTTGTTCTCTCTCTCTCTCTCAATCTCATACACACACACACCCCTATACGGCGATTTATTTTCGTTCTTTCCTTCTTTTTTTTCTTTCGCTCCGTTCGTCCCGATCACGGGCGAAGGATGCACCTTTTATCTCTTAGCGGAGGTCCGATCTCCTCCTCGATAATAATTCGACAGCTGAGAGGCGAAATGGGAGATAAAAGAGTGCCAGGGACAACAAAAAGAAAAAAAAGGAAGAGTGATAAAAAAATTGGGAATCGCGGAAAAAGTTTCTTTCCGAGTTATCGAGTCGCGCATACACACACACACACACACACACACACACACACACACACAGACACACTGGGGCACGATCGAAATTCGGAAGTACCTCGACGGCACTAATCTCTATACATCGTTTTGCGGCTCGAGATTACAAGCCGTTCCACTTCCTCAGCGTTACGCTAAGTACGATGTAGAATGCACCAGTTTCGAGTCGAATCCGATTAGGGATAAATTCGAGCTACGAGTCTTCCGCGCAAATTTCGAAACTCTGATCGACGATCCTTTTCATTCAATAATTAAACCGACCGCAGCCGCTTACGTTTCACGGCCTTCTATCTCTCTCTCTCTCTCTCTCTCTCTCTCTCTCTCTCTCTCTCTCTATTCGTGTCTGATTTTATTATATCGTGGAATCGAAAGGAGGTGCTTGCTCCAGTTAATTAGTAACGTAAAGTTGGTTTGTTAATCAGTTTAACTGTACTTGCAAAGAGATATCGTTGCTCGAGTGATATTTTTTATGTGAAAACTTGCTCGGAAGTACGTTCAAGGGCCGTTTTAAAACCGGCTTTATCGATGACGTCATCTCCTAACTAAAAAACGATAAATTGAAAAGTTCCTAAGAGATTTTTGCAAATTCTCGGTATTCGATTCTTTATTGATCTCGCTCAAGTGCGTTCGCTTTTGAAAATCGAGTTTGAAATTAATACAAGAAATCAAATCAGTTTCGTTCAATCAAAACTTGTTTGCGCGGTTTCTTATCGAATTCAAACTCGATTTTCGGAAGCAAACTCTTGGAGCTTGAATTTTGATAATTCGCTGCACGATTCATTTGAGTGCTCCGTTATGGTGAAAATGTTTTTATCATCGGTCGATAATCTTAACCTGCGTGAGTATGAACTAAATTATCGACAGGTGCTCGATCGATAAACTAGAAATCAATTTCGAAATTAAAAATGACTGTATACAAATATTTTTATCGTAAATCCATTCACTGAAAACTTTTCATAAAGTTTTTTACGTATCGTATTTGGCGCTTATCAGTTAATCATTACATTTTTACAGCAACCTGTTAAAGAGCTTCTCACTTTTTTGCAATATTTTCGGTGTAATATCTTTCAAGACCTTAAAAGAAAGTTTAAAAACCAATTTTCTGAAACTTCAACATAAAAGCCGTTTGAAGATCGGAATCTTATGAGACAATCCTGACTTTGAAGAAATTTGTTACTATCAGCAATTCAATTTAATGTCGCAAACTTCAATAAAGACTAATTATTCGTCATACTGCCGTTCTATTTTCAAATATTTACCTGATCACGCGAACAATAATGATTTTATTTTCATTAAGTTTAATATTCATTAATTTTTATTTAAAAAAGTTGATATCATTTTTTCGTCTCAAATATATTTTTTCTTCAATATGTGTATTTTTCGAAGAATTCCATGTTTCTGACATTATAGTTTCAGTGTTAAGGGGGATCTACAGTAGAATATTCATCGACGTAGCCTAGAAAATTAAACTGCAAATTTAAAACGTTTCTCAAAATTGTTTTTCAAAATTGTTCTTCGAAAGTCATATTTCAATAAATACGACTCTCAAAGAAAAAATGGCAGTGACATTAGATAGAAATTGAATATTTGAAATAAAGAATAATAAATTTTGAAGTAAATTTTATTGATTTCCAAAATTTCTAGTTCAATTTTTAACCAATTTCACTTCAGGAATCATACATGTACTTTGTAGAATTACAGCACCATCAGAGCCGAAATTTTGAAAACACGTTTTAACAATTTATAATTTACTCTTTTTTACATTTTAGGTTAGGTTTGCTGTACTTTTACACCCTTAAATTTAACGTGAATTCTTACAGTAGTATCTCGTGGAAACATTACAGGTAATTCATAAAATTTGCATAATTGTCAGTTGTTACGTAAATGTTACATAGTTGTTTCATAATTGATATACATAATATATTGTTAGAAACTTGCCAAAATTTGCTTATTGAGTAGCTATCTCTAAAAATTTTACTAAATGTCAATAATTGCTTGTTACTTTCATGTACAATAATTGTGTTACGTTTTTCAATTTTATCATCGACGTCTATACTCCTACAATATTTGAGTAAATATAATTTAGTGGAAATTCAGCATTTTTCAAATTGCAGCCAAATAGCGCCGACGAAAACGTTGAATTTAAAAGTCGATTCGGAAATATAACATCTACGTCTAATACAAGTGTCGGGGGGACTGACGTGAGATTTGTCGTTTGTACACTTACGTTCTGCCGACCTGGTTCACCTGATCTTTTTTTCTTACTTCTCTTTAGACTTCACCGTCAGCACAACAAAGTTTATTTTTTATATACCCAACGGAGATTTCAAGATGATTCGTTTTCTAACCAATCTCAAAAGTTCACATAACAAAAGGTATTAAAAAAGTTTCAGTGTAATAAACAGATCTCGACGCACACAAACATTTCACAGTTAACAACAACATTCTAAAAGGTATTTTTAATAATTTTTTATTTACACTTTTTTTCTAAATATCTCATTTTTTTTATTCTTTAAAGTAACTAATACCGGCTTCGGTAGCACAGGTGGTAACGCGCTTGACTACCAAGTCGCAGGTCGGGAGTTCGATTCCCATCGGTTGAACAATTTTTCCATTGTATTA
>JAPYZR010002592.1:0-16411 GCA_030522945.1 Trichopria nigra
TGTGCGCATGCGTACTGGGGCAAAACGTGACGATTCTAGCATGGCGCTGTCTAGCTGCTAGCGTGGAAGTGGCATGGCAATTTCATTTTCTACCAGGGTTATATGTTACTCTTATATATCATTCTAGAAATTAAACAAAAGACATTACCAAAGCAAATATGGTATACTGGTAGAATTTTATCCAGATTGTAGGAAAAAATAAACCTCTTACAGAACAACTCTGAACTCTTAATGGTTTCTTCTGCCATAATGTCATAGCATACCAAATTAAAAAAAAAAGAAAATTACGGTAATCGTTGGACGGTACGTCTCTTTGACCTGATGAATAAATACAATGGTAGCACGTCGTGTGTTGTGTCAAAGTTGGGCTGTCTGATTAGTTAATTGAGTATATTGTTTGCAACTTTAACTAGCTATAAATTGTCAAATAATTGCAAATCAATTAAACGCCAACACTGTAAACACATTTCCAAGTAGTGGATGAAACTTTTAGCATCGTATCCTGCCAAAATGTTTATAATAATTGAAGAATTATCAACTTAAAAACATCACGTTTATGTGTGACGATGATATCTTGATAACGTATATTATAAATTCATTTATATTCTCTCTTAATTTTATAAACTCGCCATAACGCAATAACGAATATGACAAGTAGTCCAAACAAGACTACTAAATGGAGACGTTAGTATTCATTACGACTTTACTGCAAGTGTAAAAATGATTTATCGCTTAACAATTTCAAAATTACAAGTCTTAGCATTTCAATATTTTACAACAAATTTGTATATATTTAATTATGAATAATATCAGTAAATCAGTATCTGATATAAAAAATATATTGTACATTCTTGATTCCTATGTGGAGAGGTAGGAATCAAACGTAAAGGCCTAGTTCCTTTTGCATTATTGTATCTGACAGAAGTGTAGATTACGCAACGCGAAAATTAGTACTTTTCCACTGGCTAAATATCAGTATATTCTTTTACGTCTGTTTATTCATAGTCTGTATGCAGAAGTACTAAGAAAGCTACGGTGAGTTTAGAATAACACGAACTCGAGCACGGCTAATCTTGACTGCGTACCAGCTCTTCTTCGTAAGAACAAATTTTCTTGTTCACACTACATTACCGTTTATATGAAGAATTTAGGGAAATGGAAACTCATTAACAAATTCTTTCAAATTTCATCGAAATTCCAAAAATACTACAATGTTTCGTAGAATCTTGGAGGGGTGGACGTTTTGACAATCAGGTTACAATAAGACGCACTTTCGTGAACCTCTTTTTAATTAGTGATGGTACACTCTAAATTCATTAGAGTGAAATTTACCCATTAAAGAGTGACCATTGAGCCACTCTTCAAAATATTAAATTTTTACTCTTTAAGAGTCATATTCCACACTTTCTAGAGTGAAATTTAACACTATTTTGAGGCGAGGAGGAGAAGTTACACTCTAGAAACAGTAAAGGTCACTCTTAAAGAACGAAAATTCAATCTTTTGAAAGACTGGCTCAATTTCCTCTTTGTGGAGTTAAATTTCACTCTATGAAATTTACAGATTTTTGAAGCATATTTCATCAATTTTTATTTAGAAATGAACTCCACTTGTCATTTTATATACAATTTTAACAAATTACATTTTTAACGACTTATTTTACCAACAAAACGATTTGCCATGCAAATTTTTTAAAATTCATAAGCTGACATCAGATATATGTATATAATTATTAAAGAAAATAATTGACATTTATATTATTTTTGTCTAATTTTAGTACAGAATATTAACGATGAAAATTCACATCGTGTCTTAGTGCACAAATCTTCTTTTCGAGAACATAATAGCAGTCATTCGTTAAAATCTCTTTGTTTTCACAAATTGTCTACCATTTCTTGAAAAGGAAACTTGAAATTTAAATAAAAGTCGTTAAGCAAATACTAGTCTGGAATTATTACCTGGAACGTTAATCTTATCGTTCTTTTTCCAATTTATTTTCCAAGACGTAATTTTCACCCGCCCCCAATAACAAATAAATTAACAACCTCTATAAAAAACGTATGTATGAAATATTGAAATGATCACTACTTCACTGTTGAATCTTTTACTCTCTAAAGTTCTTGGAGTAAAATTTGACTCTACAAAGAATGAAAATTAGGACGTTTGTTTTAAAACAGCAGTTTTTCAATTTCTTTTAAGTGACATTTCACTCTTTCTAGAGTGTAAATTCTTCAACTCATTACAAAAAAGAGTAAAATTTCATACCAAGAAATTTAAAGAGTAATTTAAAGATTAATGCATATTTTAAATAAAAAACGAAAACATACGTTTTATTATATTAATCAATTACTTTTATAACATAAATCTCGTCGCAATAAAAGAACTCATAAATATATATTTTCAATATTTATAATATAATTCTATTATAGAAGTTGGTGAAGCGATTGATATTTATTATAAATTTTCTTCATCAATATAGCAATGTGTCACATAATCGCAGTTCTCCCTATATTGAATGCTCGATATTTATTCAAAACAAGTAAAAATTTATCAGAAGTATCCTCCTAATGAAAAACTATAATTACACCCAAAGATATAGATCTAAAGTATATAACTATAAAGTCAGGATCCAAATCACAGTAAAATATAACAGCTGTCTGAAAAAAAGTAATTCTCTAAACAGTATAGGTTTAAAGTAAAGATATTTTATTCGCATAACACTATAGTTTACGTTACTCGAAGAAAAACGTCGACCCCGTTTTTATTTATTTTCGACCCGACACGAGAAAAAAAGAGTTCTGTTGCTGTTTCTTTTTCTTGCTTTTTTTCCGTGGCACCATTTCACACTGACTCTTTCGAATATTTATGTTCGATTTTCAAATCATAAATATTTACAAAGTATCATATATCTAATGCAATTTATTATTTTTTAATCATAAATATAGGTAAATAATTTTTTAAATTACATTGAATTAATAAACTTTTACAAATTAACACTTCATTTTTCCACTTTGCTTCCTAGCGTAATCAAAATAAACGAATGAAGTATATTAATTCTTATATTGAATCGTGCCACCTTACACTCCGCTCAACAAAGTTATTAATCATCAACTTTGAAACAATAAAGTTAAGCCGTGTTTATTCTTAATTATAGCTTAAGGACGACTATGCATTTAAATAAGCAAATTTATTACCAAGTTTACTAAGTTATTAATATTAATTATTATTTAAGAATTAGGTCTTAATAACAAGGAAATGAGTTTGTGGAGAAAAGTTTCCTTTTGTATTGTTATATTTCATTATTATATTTTATTCCATCTAGTTATTATACGCAATTTATATTGTACATCCATTTAATTTCGCTAATTTCTCGGTCCCCGGGAAAAAATGGATCAGATATGTTCCAGATATGGTCATATATAATTGAGATATAACGATAAATATCCCATACAGATAGTTCTAGGACCAAAAATGGCAAGCGCACGATATACTTCCAGGACATTCAGGTTATACACGATGCCGACATATGTGGACAACTCATATGTGTTCCAGGCAGGTTGTGACAGTTAGGTTAGGTTAGTTTTTAAGCGGGGGGGTCCGGGGGGAGGGGGGGGGGGGCAAGCACCCCGCTATGCATGTTGTGTCCACCCTCCCACCCTATCCGCCCCCTGCGGGGCCGAAAACAGTGTAGGGGATTCCCTGTCCTTAAAACGTTGCTTCGCAACGTTTCAATGACCGGACCTGGAACTGACGGTATGGGATATTTATATATATATACACTTATAAGTACACGGTATTATTATTAATATTATTATTATTATTATTATTATTATTATTATTATTATTATTAAGTTGTATATTCTTAAATAGCATAACATATTCTATTCTCTATTTCGATATAGTATGTATACAATTGGATTTTACTTTAATAATAATAAAATAAAATATCGTATGAAACACGTGCTCACGTTTCACGCACTGCGGTGTGATCGCAAACCACGAGTGTTCGGCGTTCGCCACCAGTGTGTCACTTAAAATACTATAAATACTAAAGTGTCCTCTGATACACACGCACGCGAGTAAACACTAAACAAGCAGACAACTTAGTCTCCAAGCGTTATCAAGTTTCATTTTTCGAATTTACACACAAGACAAAATGGTGTTAGAAGAGGCTTTATGATAAATAATTATCTACCATCATGTGCAAAAGGTGTCATTGTGTTAAAATTTATATATTGTTATACGAGACAGATTGTAAATAAATCTGAAAAAAATATGAATAGGTAAAGATCAATACTGAATGATATATATATATGTAGACATTATCAGCCTGTATGTAGGTTGACTTAGTTACTATATATATCGATTTTTGAACGATTATTGAGCAGTTTATTATCGATTTCGTTGCAGTTCAGAATAGACATTTTTTTGATGAAAAATTTGATGAATGAAAAAAATAGTCCAATAAGTGTTAATAGTCCAAAAATAATACTATTGCAAAAATTGCAAATTGCTATTGCAAAAAACAAAGCTATTTAAAATAATTATTGCTAATTACAAATCATTGAATAAAACATTTTTTTAAAGCCACTGTCAAATTTTCAAAATTCAAAATGGCAGATCCATTATTGGTCTACCGAAAATTTTAAAAATTACGAATCGCTGTATAAAGTCTCAAAAATTGTAAACACAGCGGTTGCAATATGGCTAGAAAAATATAGTTTCTTGTACGGTTTTGTAAATATAAACTGGAATAAATAGTAATAATAATAATAGTTTTAAATTAATTCGTAATTATGAACGACAAAAATCCACATTAATACATTTTTATAAAAGATTGATTGTTTGAAAGGTTGGTCCAGCTAAACGATAATAAAGATCCGGAACGCTACTACCCTGGTAGAAAAAACAACTGTGGCGCTAGCCAGTACCATGATGATACGCAGTGGCGCTGACTAGCGCCATAGTTAATTTTTACTATAGGGTAACGTTCCGTCATAGAGAAGTTTCAGTAACGTTTCGGAAACCGTAAATAATATCCTACCTCAGAAACGTTTCGAATGTTTACCGACATTTTGATAAAACATGATTTTCTTTAGTTCTTTTTGCATTTATTTCGAAAAATACAGATTTTATGAAAAAGTATCTTCAACAAAAAATGTATAGGTCGTAAAATTCTCTACAAAAGAGATTTAAAATAATGTTAAAGGTTTGTACATTTTTCTATCACATTTTTTCATCAAAGAACTCTATATAGCCGTCTTTCCAATCGAACACCCGTGTCCGGCTAGAACCGAATAAAAAACCCTTATCTATCAAAGTTTACAAAACATTTTGATTATTTCACACGATGTAAAAGAAGGCAATGCTAAAAAAGTTATGAGATCACCCAGGTATAAATGATGTCCAAATTCACTCTTAAGTCACGCTATATAATAGGCATAAAATGTTATTGAAGCGTTCCGTAAGTTTTATCTAAGTATATGAATTTGGACATTTGCACACTTTGACTTTTACTAGGGTAAAAACATATAGACGAACAACGTTTATACAATCGGAATCTTAATTTCAGAATGGAACGTTGAAAGGTTTTCATTCCATCCTGTTGTATTATTTTTGTATGTATGTATGTGTTTGTATGCATCAGCGTGACTATAAATATTTCGAATACTCCTATTGAACATCCTTTACGCAATAAATGTACTGACTGCACTGTTGGAATTAAGTTAACGAGCAATGGATTACGTCTTAATCCACATGTAATAGGTACAAAATGTCACTCGATGGCGGCACGGCTTAGGAGCTGTCAGTAGTTGTACCCAGGTTGGTGCCCTTCGATCAATCTGCCTAAGCTTCCCCATCAAGTGCCAGATTGCTATTTTAAAAGTTGGCGATTACGCTACTGTATGCCTCGGAAGCTGTTCGCGAACACTTGTTACGGTGCTACTTGAGAAAGTTCCGGTAAGGCAGTCTAAAGTACGTACCAATAGTGGGTAAACTGAGTTTATAGCGCGCATGTACTCGGTCGATATAGTCGAGTGCTTGTTCGTAAGTTTCTGAAGATGTTCATAATGTTGTATATGCTTACGTCAATTAGGCAATTGAAAAGGTCTATGATTTGTGGTACTGCAGACATGTTCATGGCAGTTACTTTGTGCTTCTCTGATAATTTAGAAGCCCAAATATGTTGATGTACACGTTGATAATTGTGATGTAATTGGAGTTTAGCTGATTGGATATACAATAGCAACTTGTCTCCATTAGTTTTTGATCTATCGCAAGCCTTAATACTTAACCCTTAGCTTGCAATTTGATATTTGTATATGAAAGTTGTCTCGCAAATCCTTTACGTTCTTATGATTCTTATCGTTTTGGACTTAAATGAACTGCCTAATATTATGTTACATATCAGATATACTTAATGCGATCTGCGCAGCACTTGCCTGCATTCGAAGCTTTAATTCATTCTCGACACCAGGAGAGGATCTCTAATTGTATTCAGTGATTTTGCAGCTAGATGCAGTGTATCTCATTAATTCATCAGATGTTGCAGTATACTGGATGAAAATTCCTTCGCTGACCGCCTTCTTCGTTAAAATTAATCAGAAAACACACTAATATTTAAAAAAGATAGTATTTTCTATTTTTTAACGATGTCTGCCAGTATATAACGATGAATCGTTACAATGGGGCTGCCAACATATGCGGTATATTTTTATTTGATGATATATTCGGATTAAATGCGCTAAAGTCAAATGGAATCCGTAAGGCGCTCCAGAATCCAGGGTTCTAGAATCGTTTACTTATTATTTCGTCCGACAGGAAAAGAGAAAATAGCTTCACGGTGTATGTCCTATATAAACGTTAATGACTACACGTAATGGGCGTACCTAGAATTGTCGATCTGTCATCAAGTTTTCGCATGACTCCATGGTTATTATAGTAGTTTCATCTATTTCGGGATTGCTTTAATTGAAGTTGAAGGTATGATGTGACATGTAGCAGTAAACTTGTGGAATTAAGATGAAGTAGATTTCATATTTTTATGATGAAATGCTCTTCTATTTTGGCTTGCTTTTTACTCTATACATTCCATAATGAAAACGTTAAATAGAACAAAAATTGCACGTAATTTCGATTATGATAATATAAAAAAATTTGATGCTTTTGAAATAACTTAAGCTCATGCCCATTTTATTATACTTTTATAAGGACTTCAATCAAATGTTCTACGGCATTTCCGAACATCAAAGACCATAAAAATGCCATCTGTTTTCGTTAAACTCCGTAATATATCCCAGAGTATCAAACTGCGTACATCGCGGCATGTTTAGATGCCATGAAATTTTGTTGTCCGTGTTAAGATATATTCAAAATACATGGACCACGAATTGCTGTTGCCATTTTCCATTATCAGAGTATCTGACACTCTCCAAATTTCCCCTATAATAAAGTACCTATATGTATACCAAAACATGACCATGAATTCATCCCTGTAACGATGCATGTCGTAAAATCGTGTTATTGGTAACATAATATATATATATATATACACTTCTCATCATCGACATGACAACAACTTGACGTAAAATGCTCATCATGCATTATTTGGAGTGCCCCTAGTCTTATCCGACGTCACTATACGATACCAAGTGAACATTATTATTAATCGTATAGATGGGGATGTTGTTACCGACTGACGTAACGTCAGTTGTGTCGACTTGTTATCATCATGTGACTTGTGAATATCTATGCTGGAAATGCTCTCGAATGAGAAAACAAATGGATGAAAAGCTTTGTACCGATATTCGTCAACATGTTCGAAGGCTGCTTTTTCCGTCCGCATTGCGATTATCATCAGTGTTCAGTATAGCATTTGCAGTCATGTAATATATGTTTGTGCAATTATTTACTTCAATTGAAATCAAGTTGCACTTACTACTCATGTAAGGCAGATTTCTATTTGGAATACGGTGATGACATCTATAGTTTAAAAAGTTGACCAAATACCAGAATAAACCGTGTTGACAATGATTAATTGCCCTGTGATAAATTATACCGAAATTTCTCTCTAAAAAGAGAGTGCGCAGAAAAGCAACCGGTGAGATTGCACTAATTCACATTAGATAGAATATATTAAACGAATCCAACAGTTCCTTGCATAATTCAATAAGATATTTGAATCCACGCCGCGCATATCATCGTCGAAAATATATTTTGGAGGTATGAGCAATCCTCCATTTGGAATATGCCAAGTGTGCATTCGAGCACAGCGTGCGCGTATCTTTATAATGAAATAATGCTCTAGTAGTGTATGTGCTATAAGAATCTACTTTTTGAAGGTTGTCCACGTCTCTCTCTCTCTTGCATGTCTCTTCCTCTTGTTTTCATCTTTTGAATGTCTGCCAAGCGACGCGCAGTAAAAATTGAAAAGAAGAAGGTCCCCTGATTTGTTGCCATATTCCATGCTCGAATGCGACCAATTCCTAATTATCGCACCGAGAAACTTCCTTTGCGTTCGCGCCATGGCCTGCATTAATCGTATAAAGTTATCAAAATCGCTCAGTCGGCGAACGCTCATTTCGTCGAAATAATATAATTTTGTCAAAATTTGGCAAGTGGCCCTCCCGCAATTCCAACTTCTAACTTTCTGACGCTTTAACTTGAACCTCGTTCGCGAGCAACAGAGAAATTGGCCTCAACAATACAAAGATCGTCCTAGAACTCGGAAACTGCCGTTTCGACGCGCCTAGCTAGCCAATGACGACAATAAGCATGCGAGTCATTTGCGAACTACAACGACTCTCTATCCAAGAAAGCCGAATCTTTTCCTTGTTCCAAGACTGTCACCGCTTAAATGTATCCACGTGTTTTTAACGAATTTCTACTAGTCGAGAACAATTGAAAATTATCATCAGAAATCTTTGAAAAATGGACCATTTTGAAAATATGCATTTGTTATCTGTTTACAACTATTGATTCTAATGATTCTGTAAAAGGTACTACAGTGTGCGCTAAAAGTGCACGAAATGTGATAACCGAAATGAAACGATAACCGTTGGCTTCGGAATTTTTCCGAGAATTTTGAATACTCTTTTTTGATAATATAGATGAAAAAATGAAAAAAGTACAGTAGTTTGAAACACATGTTTTCTCGTATAAAAGTTGGATCAGTATTTCGTGTCCCACTTCCATACCCTAGTATAAATATATATATACATATATATATATATATATATATATTCTAAAAGCTAATCTAAACTGACCTACGGTGTGCGAGTCGAAGTAATTAATGAAATTAATAAAATAATAAATCAATATTATCAGCATTTACAAAAATACCGATAAAACTATCAAATTGATGAAAAATCTATTCACGCATGGAGAAATTAAGCTAATGAATTTAATGGATGTCCTGCTAGAATCCGACGAAAATTAAATCTGACGTAAAATCTTATTAAATTTGTAAACTGTCGGATATATTTGAAGACGCACTTGAATATTTTTCTTAAAAACCACAATCATTAGTGTCAGATTTCATACATTTGCGGTAGCTGTGTGTTAAACGCAATTAACACGCTGGTGGTACATTTCATTACACGCAAAATGTATATTTTATATAGAATTGAAAAAATTATTCGCAATCATAAGATGATCGAACATCGTTATGAATAAATAAAAATTAATCTTTTTGGCACGTTATTCAATGCCTTAATCTTGAAATGTCTGTGTCCATTACAAAATTTCGTATTTAAGTTTCAAGTTCGTTTACCTTGGCGCTTTTGACGATAACAGTTTTTCATTTGTTATTCGAGTCTTTTGTACTATTATTGAATAATTTTCAAAGGTTTCTTACAATTATCTTAAAATTATCTGTTATATATAGATTTTTTTACAGACGTCGTATATATACGAATATTATTAATCGAAAAAATAGTAGTTTATTTCATTGTCGTAGGACAATTCAACAAATGACTACTCATAGAATTAAATGAAAGAATAAATTTATCCAAATCGGTTAGATTTTTACAATACTCAATTAATAGTTTAAGTTTAATATTGTTAAAAGTTTTGAATTAAAAAAATGTGTTTTGATTTATAATTAGTATGCATTGATCTAAATCAATTAATTAAGTTTTTTTCGCACCTAGATCAAAACATTATGTTAATGTATATATTTATGGTTATAGTTACATACGTATAAGTACTTTCATTTAAAAAAATCTAAATGGTTTATATGGTGTATTTTATTTCTCTTGCGTAATAAGGTGTGCCGAAATAGAAAACACGCAGCATTATACGTGCCAGTATAACATTAACAAAATATTAAATATAAATTATTGATTATTAAAATCATACGTTTTATAAATTATAGCATCCTCGTACGTTCGTTTAAAATATGGTAATTCCTTTAAGTGTATACAATTACTTAAACAGTTATTTCTAGTGCGCGTCTATCCCGTCTTCGTTAAAGAGCCTATTTTTATATTGAAGAACGTATATATAGGTTTATATTTAAACTGAACTAATGTTCGACACGATGTAATTATGTCACATTAAAGTTTGTAATTCACAATATAATTATTATTCGGTAATTATCTAAATAAGCTATTGTTGATAAATTGATATAGAAAAAATTAAAATGAATAAATAAATTTTGTTTCATAATTTCTTATCTTAATATTTTAAACAAATTTAAAAAAAAAATGCGAATATATAATTTAATTTTGATAATACCTTGTGTTGTTGAAAGCCAAAGTTTGAGTTAATAAAAAATAAAAAACAAATACAATCAAAGATATAAATCAGTTTTCTTGCTATAGTTATCCGATGATAAATTTTGATTTTATATTTTATTTTTGACGTGAGAATTTGAATGCAATGTAAAATGTCATTTCATTTTAATGTATACTAATGTATTTCAGGTATCACTTTTTAGTCTCAAAATTAGTTTATCCAGATTCTGAAATTTTTTAATGATTTATTTATTATGCTTATTTTATTAAACTTTCAGCATTTTTTCCTGATGTTGTACTACATCATAAAGTAACCAATGATGAAAGCGGTCATAGTTAAAATATATATTTATAATAAATTAATACGTTGGACTTCACTTTAACTTATATCCAATGACTGGACATGAATCTGTAGTTGGACAATCTGATCAATGTTCCTTATGTCTCTAAACAATTAGTGTCCAAATTTATTAGGTTGTCCAGTCAAACTTGATATTTGCAAAGGTCAAACTTTTACTTTTTTTCATGTTTGGGTTTGTCGTTTATATATAATATAAGGCACGAACACCTTATTGATTAAAGAGATTAATACTTCAATGTTTTGATTATATAAAAGCTTCGTCTTATGTTATTATAAGTACGCCAAATATTTTAAATTCAGTCATTTTCGGTTAAAGTGAGAAAACACGATTATAATTGAAAAATTGTTTTCATTGAAACCGAAAAGAAACTTTACACGTCAAACCAGATTTCTCTGAAATTTGAGAGTATTTATCATTATAATGAGTAATTTTCGTTTTTGATTTTATCATGTTTAAAAGAATCCATTCTAAAATCTTAACTAACAGAAAATTGTTAGTACCAAACCCAAAACGTTTGTATTTCAAATGTTGCATAGATTTGATTATGTTTAAGACATAATTAACACTTTTAAAATTAAAAAAAAATATCAATTTAAAATAAGCTATATAAAGGAACATCACTATAGACGAAATGCGGAATTATTAGTGTGTGTGATTTACACTATTTTCATAATATCTTATATTAGAGTGATTTCACGATATCTATTGCCGAAGTAAACTTTATAAAGTAAATTTTCTAATACGAGAAGCAAAAAATTACGATATGCATCATGGGCCGAATTGGCATCCTCCCCTCATTTAATTTTTCAAACTGTGAAAATTGCCAACGTTCCGCACTTGACAAAAAAAAATCTTAATTACACCAAAAAACTCAATTTTTTGCTGCTTCATTTAGAAAATTTGTACAGAGAATGCTTGTACGTTTCACCACAATTTAAATTTTGTACGCTAAATATCTTGGAGCGAAAATCAAAGCACCCTCGTACTAGGAACGGCAGTTGTTCTATCGACTTTCAAGTAAAAACTGTGCCCTAATCTGATAATAATTCACTTTGCACTTAAGAATGATTAAATTTTCATTCGAAAAATTGAAAATCAATGGTCGCTGAGTTTAAAGATTCCAACAAAATTTCGACTTTTGAAAACGTCCTCCATCAAAAACATAGCACTTTTTTACATGCACTTTAGACATGGATGTCACATCACAATTAATGAGAACATTCGTGCCAAAAATTAACATTTATACGCTGTTTATTTTCGTTGCGCGTTTTTAAAGTTTATAAAACGTCTCGTTTACCTGGTTAGCAGTTGAAAATATATCACTTTTCAAATAAATTTCAAAATATTTTCGACATCGTGAGTACTTTGCATTCTACAAATCTGACGGTCTTTGAAATTTTTAATGACGCTGTTACGCAGAAAAAAAATTGCTTCACGTTCACCCTGACTTTCATCGACTTTTCATTATTTCCTGATCTTGAATGAGTCCTATAAGCACTGCAGCTTGTTTTTGACGTGAAAACACGTGACATATATAACGTAATTAAAACATTCACGTAACTGGCTTCTTCTTTGAAAAATGTGCCGATTCTTTCGCAGTTTCAATGACATAACGTTTTTGCATGATATGCTCAAATTTCATCCACATCTTGGAAATAATTTTCTCGTTGAAGACAAACAACAAGAAAAAAAAACACAATTACGGTGTTTCCTTAGGTCCATTTATTTATTTGTGTGCTTTCGAAAAGGCAAAATATTTCAACAAATCCAGAAAAGTGACGCTTACCGACTGACACCTGTCATCAACGAGCTGTGATTGGCAAACGGGCCGTAATGATGGTACGGGCCCCCATCCCCGTAGTACGGCATCGTTCACGAATTCCCAACGAGTGGTTCCAATAACGGCAGGGCGAATCGGCGGGTCGACGTCCCAGCAAAACAAAAGGTCGCCAAAAATCCGTTATCGGTCACAAAAAACGCAGGAACGCGAAAACTTTATAACGACGTTCATCGAATCAGGCATATAAAACTTCCGAAACGCGCGTATGCCGTGCAGGTCAGGTGCGAACAGCGTTCTCACGGTCCAGGGAGCCAAGACGGACTGAGTTTAAGCCAGCGACCCAGTGTAAGAATAGATTTCTAGTATATGAGGCTCCTAGCATCTAACTATACGACCGTAGAGCTTCTCTAATAACTTCGAGACTGCAAGTACTCGCGGTGGAATACCGGCTAAAATCCGTGACAATATCCACTTAAACTTTGAAGACACTTTTTGTCGTACCTATATACTCGCGCGCACTATTGTCGATTCCGCTTACGTGCATTCGGATTTTGGCGCTAATTCTTGCCAGTTATCGATTGGCTCCTTCGACCACTCCGTTCTGTCGTCATCAACGAAGCAGATCCAGAGTTTTGGAATCGAATTTCGCAGACGAATTTTCATTAACGATACAAACTCGCTCCTATTTACACGTGCAGAAGGGCCCAAATGTTACGTGATCTTTTTCGAGTTTTAAATACTGTTCTTCCAATGGTTGACCTTGAAACTAAACGCACTTATAAGATAGGATCACAAAAATTAAATGGGTGTTTTGATAAAAGCAGATAAAAAAAGTTACATTGCCCGGTATACTAATCATTTGTCGTGACGCAAATACGAATTATGGGTGTGCATCGGAAGACTCTTGTGTCGGTTTTCGACTATTGAAATTTTGTGTAAGTCGCAATCGTAATAATGTAAAGGAGTTCGTGATCACTGGCCTCGTAAGGTTACAACCAGTCAGAAAAAGGCATGGACGACGATGCTGAATCGTATTAATTATATCGTCGGATAAAAAATAATAGGGTCAACATCAGTTGTTAAGATTCATCGCCACTTTGTAAAAATGTAAATTACTACGTAAAAACGATGAATAAAATATTCGTGTTAAGTAACTGAAAATTGAACTTCAACTACGCCAGTAAGCTTCGATTTTACAATACATTTGGACGATATGTAGCAAATTTTTTTCACAATACTTCCTGATCGCCTTTGATACAGTGTAATTCTTTACTGATGCCATTTAATAATAAATTATGTAAATGTCGTAATCGTTGTTTGAATGAATTAATTTGTCCATCCGTTCTAATAAGCGTTTCGCAGAGTCTTCGTCATTATTCAGGAGCGTCGACCGCTTGTTGGCAAAAAAAAAATTACACTCTACGCCCTTGAGAAGAAAATCACTTTACTTCCCTGACGTGTGTGTAAAACGTTGTTTTAAGTCTGCCAAACTGTTTGCAAGAAGGTTAAGAGCAGGGAAAAAAGGTCTTAATTCATCTCAGTATTGAACGTCAATTCTCCTTTTGTCCAAAATCGCTGGTTTAGTTTATCGGGTGTTTTATGGGTTCAAAATGTTTGGAAAATTCAATACTTCATCTGACTTACGGCGCGAGTCGATGTGATTAAATTTATTTATTAGGTCACATTTAACTATGAGGGGTAGTGGAAATGGATCACTGATCCAAATCTTACATATTTCTACGGATAAAAACGTACAAAATAATGAATTTCCACGAATGACGGCATAAGCAATTTGTATTTGAGTGACAAGTTAGTTTTAAAAATGAAACATCAAGTTTCTAATTTTGTCATTCGGTCTACGGGCGTCGAAATAAATTCGTCAATTTCGTCGATTCACTACAAAATATTTCTCACGTCAGTCAGTGTATAAAAAGTGTAAATAAAAATTACACATTCATCGTAACTTGTATAAACTGCATTTTACTAAGTCATCTCTTTATGTATTTTATTTGTGTTTATTTATTTTATTTGTACGTACATATAAATTTCTTACGATGAATAAATTTCTTATGATAATTAATAAAAGTAATCGCCTGATGTAAGAAAAGTGACAAATTTTTATTTCTGTTTCAAAGTTAGCATTACAAGACAATATATTATGGCATCACTATAAAATCTTCGATTCTATCTTTATGTTCTGTTAAGACAACACCGGCTTAACTTTTAGACCATTATGACGAAAACTCCATTATGCTGAGCTATTTGTATCTGTCCGTAAAAAAGAAACCCGCCCCGGTGCATTTAAAGGTCACAAAACTTTACATTTTTATATTTCTTGCTATTTACAAGTTGAATTTTATTAGTCAACATTTTACGTACATTTTAATTTTTTATGTTTCTTTATTTATATACAATATTCTTATTAAGTAACAGATCAATTAAAAAAAATTCATGAAATTCATTAGTATCACTTTGCTTGTGAGACTTTCAAGGTTAATAAAAAGTACAAATTTTAAACAAATTGAGAAAATGTTTTTTCTTTCTGCATTATTTCATAAATGTTAAATTGATGAGAGAAAGCAAATAATATCGATTCCAATCTGAGATATGTAAAATTTTAACATGTGGAAACGGATTGAGAAAGTGATTTTCCATTTTTCTGAATTTTAAAAAGATTATTACGACTAAATTTTTTTTTTCTTAAATTAGTATCATTCAAAATATAGTAAAACCTTCGTTATCGAATATTTCCTCGTTTATTGTATGTTCTTACGTCAAAGGTTTTTTACTCCTCAAATATTCGTTAATGGAAATTTGAAGGTCTCGGTTTGTGTGGACTATATTCAATAACGGGAGCTCTACTACATGTGCCGAAAATTTCGATGCGATTGTTTTAATTATCAGGGAAAGTTTTCTATCGAATTACTATTCGATTTACAATCATCTAGGTTTTAGGATAATCATATTTTTATTTAAGTGAATTGAGAAAGAGACGAATAAAAATGAGCAACTGTAATGTTTGAGTATAGAAAGTATATTTGAATTTAGAAGACCATTTTATAGAAAATGTTAAATTTTAACATTTTAACGAAAATGCTAAATGTTTTACAACGGGTATCATATAAAACTGTGAACAGTTGTTTTGTAACGTTTCGTCCTTATGCGGAGCGAGTACGATGCGGAGGAACGAAACGTTACATGGCGCCCGAACAGGGACTCGAATAGTCCAATACCGCGAATAACGAGATTTCTTGAATATAAACCACTTCGGGTCTCGAAATAATTACGAGACTCTAAGGGTCAAAGTTAACCCCTAGGAAATCCCCAGTAGACCCCAACAAGATGAAGATATCTTGGGTCTACAAATTAAATAAAGCCGAGGTCGTGGCAGAACTGAATCGCCATCACCTAGAAACGGCTGGCAATTTAATCGAAGTTCGACAACGATTAATAAGGTTCATTCGGAAGAACGAGGATCTATTTCGAGAACAGGAGGAGGATCCCCCCGAATATGATGAAGAGGAAGATCTATCAC
>JAPYZR010002593.1:0-19544 GCA_030522945.1 Trichopria nigra
CTATGTATAAATGACAACTTTATTCCTCAAAGTGATACTGTAAAATACCTAGGAATACATCTAGATCGCCGATTAACATGGAGAAAGCACATCTTCACCTAGAGAAAGCAGTTAGGACTAAAAATGAGGAAAATGTATTGGCTCATTGGAAAAACATCAGAACTTACTACCAATTCTTGATACGCGACCGAGTGGTTGAGAGCCCAAAATGAGGAATAAGAGAGCACGAGCGTAAGAGCGCAGAAGCTCAAGAGTACAAGCGCGTAAGAGCACGGGAGTGCGAGCCCTTCGTGCTCGTCATTTTATATCCTCGTCCTCGTTCTTTTTGATTTTGGCCTAAACTTTTCTGGAAGGTTCTGGAGCGTAGGAAAATCACGTTTCCTGGAGTTTAAAATTGAAACATACGGTGAGCGTGTGCGTGTACGTATGAGTGAAAGTGAGTAGCACGCAGTTTAGATGTTAAGGGGAAAATTTGATCTACGGTATTCGGTATGCAGTACGAGATGTGGAATTCACTATCCATATGCAGACTCATTTTCCTAGTTTTTTTTTGTGAGAAAAAACGCATACACGTGGCGTTACGGGAACGTAACATAATCAATAAAATAAATAAACCGGCTGAAGCATTAACATCATGCAGGCCTAATAGCTTAATACCAGAAATTTCAAAATTTTGTGACAAATTAATAGCCAAAAGATTAAATGTCATAATTAGAAGCAAAAAAACGTATACCGAAGCATCAGTTTGGATTCAGACATAAGCATGGTACGATAGAATAAGTAAACAGAGTGTCAATAGAAATCAGACTAGCACTTGAAAACAACAGATATTGCAACACAGTCTTTATAGACATAGCCCAAGCATTCGACAAAGTGTGACACGAAGGCCTAATATTTAAACTAAGTAAAATACTGCCTAGTCAACTATAAAATTTAATAAAATCATATTTAAATAATAAAACTTTCCGAGTAAAAATAAACCAGGAATTAACAACGCATAGGATCATAAAGGCAGGTGTTCCACAAGGAAGCGTATTAGGACCAATTTTATATATCCTATTCACTGCAGACCCACCAACAAACAAAGATATAACCACAGCAACATATGCAGATGATACAGCAATTTTATCCACACATACAACCATAGCAAAAGCAGCCGATAATTTACAAAATCACTTAAAAAGAACCCAAAACTGGTGCCACGACTGGAGAATTGTTGTGAATGAAACGAAATCAACAAATGTCACCATGACTCTACGCAAATAAACAAGTCCATCTATTTTCTAAAATAACAAGCCAATACCACAAACCGAAAAAGTAAAATACATAGGCATGCATCTGGATCGTCGATTAACGTGTCGAGATCATATTTTGGCAAAACGCAAACATTTGGTTATGAAAACAAGAAAAATGTATTGGCTAATAGGAAATAAATTAAAACTTTCAAGAGAACAAGATTTTCATCTACAAAAGTATCTTAAAACCCGTTTGGACATATGGTATACAGCTATGGGATACAGCTTCAAACTCCAACATAGAGATCACTGAAAGATATAAAAATAAAACCTTAAGAAATATAACAGCAGCACCTAGGTTTGTTCCTAATGAACTGATATTAAAAGACTTAAAAGTTAAAACAGTCAAAGAAGAGTTGTTATTAACAACATTTAAAAATTCAAGACTGAAAAAATATAAGACTCATCTATAATAGTTACAAATATAGATAGAATATATGTATTAGTTATAAAAATTGTTAAATTTACATATAAGCACGGAACAATGGCGAAGTGCCTGCATGTTTTCCAATATAATAAAATGTAAAAAAATTTACTTACTGTCAAAACTAGACAGATTGTAAATGAAAAAAGGAGTTATAAAAAAAATGTATAAAGAAGGCAAACGAAACGTCAACGCGGGCGCCTTAGCGCGAAATCCGATCGACACATCGGATCTCGAAGACTATGACTCAGACGAGAGATATCTCCAGAAAAAATTTAATGTAAAGAAGAAAGGTTTAAGGATACGCATTATTTTGAGCGACAGATTGAACAACGATCACAGCGCTCAAATGGATATTATACAAAGGGTCCATGGACATGAAACGAAAAAGAGTATAAGTTGGTCTGAAAATAGCACAAATATATTGTTTACCTTTGAAGGGGCACAAAATTATGCCGGTAAAGGAAAAGCGGTCAAAATACTCATAAAGAATGAGGAATGAGATAATTAAAAAAAGGAAGAAAAAATATATAACATAAGCAAAGAAATTGCAAGTGCCGGAACATTTAAAAATTGGCAATAGATCATATTTATAGAAAACGAATAGATGAGGTTCGTCATCGTTGGAGAGACCGCGAACGTTTTGTGTATTCAAGAGTCGGAAAGTCCAACTTCAGATGATCGTCACCATCATGGTCGTCAGACTTTCATCTTAGTCCACCCGACGAAACAGTCCATTCGTGCAATTGTGATCCGAATGTCACTAATATTTGTGCCCCTTTACATCGGGTCCCAGGACATACATATACGGGCGCTCCGTTCGTTACCGGCCGAGGTTTCCAGTATCGCTAGTGATACTCATCGCGCAAGGATCGTGGATGCCCATCTCGGGTAGTTTCGCGCGTACATCTACATATACTCTATAGCGTTGCCGTACTCCGTATGCTGAGCGCACCACCCAGCGATGTCCCCGTCTGTCCGAAGAGCCCACTTTATGCCTGTGGCCCATTGGACGCCCTACCGCATCCCGCTCCTGATTGGCGACTGTCGTCAAAGAATCATGGGCGAGCGACCAGGAAGAAGAAGAAGAAGACGTAATTGCGTCATTATCATGATTTCGCTAGTGACGCTGAAGGCGAACTTTTCGATATTTTGTTTATAGCCACTACCATTTTTCTTTTGATAACGAATATTCTTGCGTTTCGTGAAGCTCGGCAATTTCATGAGCAATAGATTGTAGCGACATTTTGTTAAGTGATGGAGATCGAGTGGAGGTTTTGTGCAATTCGCTACATTTTGCGTCCATCGTTCCGATCTGGATCCAGTGCGACATTACCTAAAGTAAATTAGATTTCGTTTTCTCATTTCTACCATTCCTTGCTGCCCTACTTCGGAATCATTTGCTGTTCCGTTCATGATAACCTGTTGTCCCCTTTTCCTGCTCTTTTGTGACCCTCTGGTGACCCCTTAAAATTATTGAAGTGTATTCCGGACGTCCGCAAAAATAATTTGTAAACACTACTAACAACCAACTGGAAATACAATTGTTCTATGCATTTTTCAAAGCTTCAAATTGATTGATGCTTATAGGTTTCTTTGCTCACTTCTATTGCTCAGAGTTTGCAATAGAAGAAATAGATCCAAGTTCTGTTTTGAAAGTAATAAATTAAATATAAATATATAATATACATTTTTACGTACTTTTTAAAGGTTTTTATTTTTAGATTGATTCCCGGTAGCTGCGATTCATTAAGGGTTTACCGCATTAAGGGGATCGACACCCCAAGTGACTGTAAAGATGGAGAAAAATGTGTTCAAGTTTTTATTACGATACGAATATGACAACTTGATTCTGACAAATATATGTGTGGAACAAAGTTCCTTTCGCAGAGAGTCGCGGAAGAGAAATTCGATGTGTTTCTCTTTTGCAGAATCCGTCGCGAAACATCACGGCACCTATGTTAGTCGGAAACCGAGGCGACTATGCCAGGACAATCCAATTGCCCTTCTTACGTTAGGTCGGTATCCAAAAGTATCGAAGCGGGGGTGAAAGTAATGACACGGTCCGGGCGTTGCGATCACCTACGGTTCACGTAATTCTAGCATCCTTGATCAATCGTGATAGAACGTGCAAAACGCACGTTTATTGAATCTCCATTGAATTTCTTTATTGATACAAAACTTGGCGATTCGAGAAACTCTATCCTATTTCTTAAACATCCGCATCGGGCTCCGTTAAGAAGTTCGTTTCGGTATCAGCGACGCTCTATTTACACGAACTGTCGTCGCACGTATTTCTCTCAAGATGGGGTATGATGACAATATATAAGACTGCTTGAATTCGAGCGTCTTAGCTCGATCGGTGTATATTTGTGATTTGAGAGCACTGCTATGACAGTTATTATCATCTTTTGCAGCTTCGAAGATGTATTGACTTTTGTCTTGACATAACAGTCTCATCAGTGGTACTTCAAATTCAGTAAGCTCCATAGATATATTTAATATAAATATTACCGTATTATAATCAATTTTGTTTTGAATTCTTGAAGTGAATAAAATAATTGAGGGGGCTAGAAATTGGATAGATAAAAATTTATATGCAAATTATTTATTTTAAAATAGCATAAAAAATGAAGGCCCCTGAATTTTACGGTTACTCGTACCATCCAACTAGAATATTCAAGCAACGATATCTCCGGTAATAATAATCCGACAGAAATCGGGTTTCGCACATTTCTTATAGTATGTATAGCCTCCTCCACTAATTCTGTCAACAGTTAAGAGATATAATAGCTCGTCTCTTCGTCGCAGAGTGCGCTTCTACAGCTTCCATTAATAAATGTCTCTTTCGAGATGATGAAGTACTTACAGCACGAAAGGATTGTCCATCCACTTCAAAGCCGTCATCACCGCTTCCCTGGTTGTTTTCCTCCGCCCCTCGACTTATTGTTGGTCGGGGTTGCTCCATCATACTTTCAGTCCTAGTCACACTTTCACACCCTTCGGGCGATATGTGTTTCTTCATCCCTTTAGGAGGCCTTCCTCCTCCTCGTTTTTCTAATGGCTGATCATTCTGCATTGTCCTCGTAACATTTTCCGAATAGCAGCTTCCCTCTTACCTCTACGGATTCCGGCAAGCTATTGCCGGGTTTCGGTATCAAATGGTTTTAGAAATAAGAGGGTATTCTGATCTTTTCTGAATTCCTTTATTTATTTGATGTTCTCGCGTAGACGATACAAATTAGAATACTAGAAGCCGTTGTACGCGGTTCCCGGTGAAGCGTTATCCCCCCCCCCCCCCTAACATGTTAAATACATTTCATTTTTGTATTTTGGTAGAGAAGCGAACTTACGGGAAAAATTGAAAAGCAACATCCCACTGGATTGTTCGAAACAAAACCAAGTGTATTATGAAAAATGCCTCAAAATTTTACTCGGTTATGGACATTTCCTTTATTAACCTTGTCGTGTGTACACCTGAAAAAAACATAAACCTAATTTAACTATAAAGCAATTGTGTTCACGATTACTGTTTATTTTCAACTCATTACTCATGTCATGATGATCAATTGACATTTTCTTTCGGAGTCACGAATGCCGGGGCGATCAACTGTGGGTAGTCATTTCATTGAGAACTGTACTACTGTACAGATCATAGTTGTAGACATATAGTCGCATTCAATGCTTTTACGCAGTTAGGCTTATCAGGGGACTTCATCTCGTGACCTTCCTATGCTTTTCACTGAGTAGAAGGCCTCAACAGTATTATAATAATACATTCCGACTGTAGCGCTTGGAGAATCTTGGGGAAGATCAATTAATAAACTCATATCTCACGATCTACTCAACCCATTCCAATCAGGTTAGGATCAAATGAAAGAGAAAAAAAAATATTAGAAATAACATGAACCACGGAAAGTGAAAGGGGAAAACCTGAAATGAATTACAGGTTCAGTATCGGTAACTTTTGGGGATTAGGAGCAGCGGTCGGCCCGCGCATATATGATTATAGTCAGTGTACTTTCAAACAGAATATATTAAGGTTTTTTAATGTTTTACTTGCCTTAGACTGTTGGATGCCAGGAAACTTAAAAATACATATCATAATATCTAGTATGGGTGTGATTTCTGTAATGCATGGCATTAGTAAAATTAATCTTCGAAAGAATAGGTCAAACTGAATAATTAATCCGCTCCACGATGCTGCACCTGATCCAAGTCCTACTTCGATTGGTAAACAATTTACGTAGGATGCTATATTACGTAGCAACATTATTGCTTGTTCTTCAGGAAATGCTTTCTTTTCATTTAGTGCCTAGGCAGAAAATATCGTATCATTGTTATGAACAATATACCCAAAACTTATTAAACTTTAATAAAAAAAACTGAAGTTCATATATATTATATTTTTGTAACATTCCATGCTTAGTAATTACAGTTGTATAAAATTTTGATAACGCTTGTAGAAGTGTATTACTGAATGCCTTAATTTAGCACTAGAAGTTACTAGAGTCACTACTAAAAACTAATAGCCGATGATGCCGATCTCCTCCGCGAATATGAAAGTAACGCTATTTTGCGTACTGAGAGAAACGAAAGAGCCCCGGCCAACCGAAGCGCGATTACGCGTGGCAATCGGGCCAATCGGGACATAGCGAGATGAGCCGCGGCCGAAGGCGCACCGAGGCGTCAGTCTTATTCCGCTGGTCGAGGCATCGGGTCTGCGCAAGATGAGTGGTAGGGTCGTGGGTTCGAGAGGAGCCTCGATTTTGGAGTCAGAGTGTCGGTTTCGAGTCTAGATTGGGCCTTCGAGAAACGGATCGCTAGCATCGAGCGAGCGCTGTGTGGTAGCAGCACCCGTGGTGCATTAAATCATGCGAAGATCCATTAATAAACGCGACGAACATATATCACTTGTGCTTATTTCATTTGCTAGTTTTTAGTCTGATGATAGCTGTGTAGAGTATTACAAGTATACCACCATGAATATGTGGAAGAGCAAGTGCGCCAGGCTTGCCACGCGAATTCACGAAGAAAGAAATTAAAATATACAAAGAAGAATAGAATTAGTTAGAATTAGGTTAGAAAGAGGTAAAAATTACTCTGTACATGTAGAAAAGCGATCGCAATTACTACATAATAACTGCTTTTCGACTTCGCAGCGGTAAAAATTACTATTTTCAGTTATAACTCGAAAGTTGAAATTACTAAACGGACCGATTTTTGACGTCGTTACGAACGGTATTCTATTCGCTACTTACTACCAATCGACGTCGAAATGTAGTCATGTAAGGTAAGGCGATGACCTTTTGCATTGTCGAAATGACCAAATTTTACGCTATTTTGTTAGTTGGGGCGACCGATCGTGAAGTGCCACCGCGAGTGGGAGGAAATATCGCGGACCCCATCGTTGGATTCTACTTGCAGCCATTCTCCTCGAACAGCGGACGACGTAGCCAATTCGTTCAGCCGACCGTCGAGGCTGAATCGGCGAGTAGGGACGATAGGTTCGACCAAGAGGGAGAAAGAGTCGTGCTTATATTGCAAGGAGCGAGACGGATAGAGTAAGTAAGTGAGAGAGAGAGAGAGAGAGAGAGAGAGAGAGAGAGAGAGAGAGAGAGAGAAAGAGAGAAACAGAATGACTAGGTCGAATACGAGCACTGCGAAGAAAACGACGCGAACCACCCAACGAGTGAGGACAACAGAATCCGAATTGAAGCGAGTCGTGAATGAGGTAAACGCGCTGAGGCACAGTGACGAACAGTTGAGTAGCAGAGGTGACGAAGTCGTACTTCAAGATAGTCTCGCTCGATTTCGGATCAGAGATCGTATCCCCACAAGCCCCATAGCATGGGTCCGTGATAATGACGAGTTAGATGAGGCTTCGCAAGACTAGAAAGAGTTTAATGTAAACGAGCAGGTCTCGGGGGAAGAGGCCCTACGAGGGACAACAAGACACCTGAAGTAGTGTGTAAGACAGGTCACCAAAAGATCCACCACGAGTTTATACAGGGCACAAACTCCAGCACAAGTTCCAGCATTGCTACGACATTATTAATGTTGAGGACAAAGCAGTGGTCAATCCAGGTATCAAAAAATAGCTCTTATAAGTTGACTTGTAATTATCACTAGATTATTAGCGGTCACAAACTGTTTATGATATCGGCAAGATGCATTTTACTTATTTAAATCAATATTCAAGTCACTAAATATAATGTCATTGTACGAAAGACCAAACAGTTGCAGCGATTCTTCAAATTCTTCGAGAAATGGTAAATTAGATACGCGATAGATGACAGCCGAAAGTATCGGCGGGGAGTTAGGAGCATTAATTTTAAAAGTAAGAAATTTCGGTTGACTAGTTAAGTTTTTAGATTTATCAAGAGCCATACATGAAAATGATGAGTGAAAGTCTGCAGCACCTCTTTCACTCAATAACGTCATGCCTTAATAACTAATAGTTTTCAAGGAAAAAGTGTTTATATAAATGTTGTGAATTCAGCCAGGTTTCAGATATTACAATTATGATGCTAAAATGTGGAAAATTCTAATATATGTGTGCACTGCTCTGCCGACGCTGAAGGAGATGAAGATCCCGAAGTTGATGCTGCAATCGAAAGGACAGTCGTTCCCAGTCATGTCTAAATTTGATCAAGATCCTGATAAACGGCTGAGATAATTGGGACTGCTGGATGTCCATTTTGAGGGTGATAGTGCACAACTCATTGGTAAACATAGCACCTCTTGCCAGGGCTGCTTTTACAGAAGGCCTTCGCTTTTCTTAGAATCTCGATTGTTTCAGATGACAAATGTTCAATAATAAACACTCTCGCTTCAGGAAGAGAATCGGAGAAGTTGGTGATAAACAGCGATTTAATTACTTCTATTCCTGTAATGAATTTCGAGCTTAGATGAAGAGAAGAAAGAACGGTGCCCAAAGATTGGGCGCGATCGAGTCTGACTTTGTTGATTATTGTCAGTCCGAACTCGACAGCGGGGCGGAACCACCAGCGTGGGCCGGGTAGGATTTTACGAGATCCTCCTCGAAAGCCTGCGTCATGGATCGTGGATCCATCCTCTGCTCCTCCGTGGCCTTAGACAGTTTTGACTTCTGACTAGGCGTGATGCTGGCTGGAGCACTCTGGGTGGATGGTCAGGTCCGAGCTGGGGCATCGGATAGGACGACTGTCCTCCGCCCCGGCCGCAGGTACACCTCCAGTTATATGAGATAGAACTGCTGAACCCTAATATTTTTTAGCCTCCTTATTCAACTTAGTTCTTCTTAAGAACTCCTGAATGAGTCTTGGGTCCTACGGCGTAATTACAGTTTGGGAAAGTTTTCTTGTTAGTTTCCTAGCGGAGACTATCTCTTGTAGCTTCCAACAGGGTGCTCCTTTTGGAATTATTCCGTTACGCAGTCGAGAATAATAAACTCGTTCTAACTCAGGAGTCTTTTCTTTGATACTGGTTCCTGGATTGAGAGGATGGACAGCGGTGCAACCTGAGACTTACTTTTTACTTTCTTGCACACCTCACACTCTGGTCTATATAAGGATTGATCCGGAATGTTGATAGGGGTGTTAACACGTCTTTTACTGTTTCCTTGTCGTTGATGAAGTAATTGTCTCCATGGTCATTTTGTAGCGAGCGATTCACCACCTCAAAACGTAATTAAGAGACCGAATGAGTCCACATTTATTCGGACGTTGCTCCTTCCATGGTTAAGCAGGTAATGGTTTTTCGAGGTCATCTTCTCGTATTTTATACTTCTCATGATTCGACGACAACCAATAGACTCGACGCTAACAGCTTCTGAAATTGATCGTCAACAGTAACAGAATGCCTATATGTGATAGAGGTTTCTCAAACCGTAAGTTACTGCTTGGATGCTGCAAACAACTCCAACAGATGTATCATGTCGCCTACACAAACAGGGAGCTCGAGACGTCGTTACTCCTGATGTTGTAAGAAATTCGAATGGAGTGCCAGAGATACATCGGCTACATAACCAGGGAACCTAAGATGTATCTTTTGGTGACGTCCATCCAACCTGCCCTACCGGAAAGCATTTCTTTAGTGAAGTATTCTTATCCTGGCGATGTAGGCTGAAGCTCAAATTCTTTTGACGGTAGATTCCATGAAAAATATACACGTTCCTCATAGCTCTGAAAAGAGCTGTTCAGTTTCTCGAGACGAAAAGATCCGATGTGGGCTAGTTAGCAGTTGATTGCCAACTGTGTTCCTGCCGCGCATTATATAGCTACAGCTGAGACATGGCCGCTTCAATCGCAGGCTGCCTACGCAGCGCCAGTCAGAGGTCGCCAAATTTTTACAATATTTCGCGAGCCGCTTATTTCTCGGAAGTGCTTACGATTTTCGATTTCTCGAAAGTGTTTATGAGTTTCGGTCTTTCTTCGTGTTGTTTACTTTTTTTTATTTTTAAAGTTACTTTCGATTTCTTGAATTAACTTTAATAACTACATTTTGTAGCGAAATATATAATATAAGGCGGTACAGAACTTTTTTTTGTGAATCCACGACAATATTATATTACATTTTATTATAGTATATTATACTATATTTTAGTTTACTTTCTTGCGAGTTACGTACTTACAATATATATTTTTATATATTATCCATATTTTACATTTGCCGTTCTTTTCCTCCGGTCATCAATAAGAAGTGTCCCTTAAAATTCTCTCGTTTCGAAATTGCGGTGCAACGTCGTCACTATAAATTTAGACACCCGCGCCCACGAGCCCTCTGCCTGAAGCATCACGCCGAGGATGTCGTCCGGCCCGATGCCACACATACATTCTTCCAGCTCTTGTCGTAGCCCTCTCCACGCCACACATTCAAGGAACGTGTGAAAGGCGTCATCCCGACGGGAGCCACAATGGGCACATGCCAGCTCCGGTACTTTCCCTATTTTGTGGAGATCCAGTCAGAAATTTGGTGATATAATAATTCAACTCTCCGTGGGTCCGACTGACCCACGCATCGATCCCAGGTTTAAGCCACGCGGTCCATCGACCGCACGTTCCCTCCTCTCGCCGGGATTGATAAACACGAACGGTTACATCCCTCAAGCCTCTCAGGTCCTCGAAGCTTCACTTCGTCCGAGTATTTCTCTCCCTTGGTAGATGAGCTTCCTTTCCTTCACTTGGAGGTCAATGTGGATAATCCCCGCAACTACCCGCGGCGCCGATTCCGCGTACGTGCAGTAGGAGAACACGATACGGAGAGCTCCCCGCCGCTGCACCACGGCGAGGCGTTTCCGATACTTCTCAAACCGCAGTGCGTCGGCCCAGACTTTAGCTACATAGAGCATGATGGACTCTGTGACTCGCATAATAAAACGACGTTTGCAGGGTCTTACGTTAAGACCGTAAGCGACGTCGTCACAACGGCCGCTTTGTCCTCCGCTCTACGGATGTGTTCCCAGAAGGTTAGCTTATTATCCAGTGTCACCTCCAGTTATCTGATGTAATTATTTGTCTGTACCACAGCTCCTCATTGAGCATATCGGGTCCACTCATTTCGTCGTCAGTGGCACGATCTCAGTCTTTGCCGCCGCCAGTTCGAGCCCATGTCCCTCTAGCAAGGGGAATACACGGCGCATCACCTCACCGAGCATCATCTAAGCCTTCTCAATGTCTCTTGAGACGACAATAATCAGGACATCATCCGCATAGACGTTGGCTGATATCGACGACGCATTTAACCTTATTATATGGGGCTAATTCACTTAAGATAATGAAGTACTGCAAACGCTTAACAGCTGTACAAAAACAGAGAGCGTGAAGAATAGCGTGCGCCTATAGAACGTCTCACAGGAGGCAATACTTGTTCTGGCGGACGCGATCCCCATTGATCTTCTTGCAGAAGAGCGCAAGAAAATCTATGAACTAAGCGCAGAAATATGCAGAATTGTTGCGGCCGCTCTTGAACGATCCAACACCTTGGCGAGATGGAACGAACGCTGCGTAACCGGCACTAAAGCAATCTGGAAGAGACATATAAAAGGGGACCTGAAGCCGTGGGTACGGAGGCGGTTCAGTGAGGTCAAATTTTACCTCACCGAATTCCTTTCCTGACATGGTTATTTTGGATCCTACTTCTACAAAATAAACGGGTGCAGACGCCAAATTGTAAGCTCTGCGGAAATGTGAATCGCGATGCAGAACATACGTTCTTCCAGTGCGCCCATTGAATTGCAGAATGACGTCAAGTAAAAATAGCATTGAACGGCTTCTCGCCTAATAATATCATATCGAGAATCCCGAGAAACGAAAGCAACTGGGGAGAAGCGTCGTCTACGTGGAGGAGGTTCTAAGGGGTAAGAGCGACGAAGGATGTCTGGAATGACAGAACTTTAATTTATAAACAAATAGAGTTTATAGACAAAAATAATTTATAACAAAGCAGCAAGGCGCCAACGCCGCGGTACTCATTGTCCATTCTTCGATTTCGTTCGGCGAAAATCGAGGCTTCGCACATCGGCGCAACTGATTCGTCGCCCCTCTCTCTCTCCTTCATTGTCGTATCTCGGCAATCGAGCCTATATTTCCCGTCAGTTTCCCCTTTTATCTTTCCATTGCCTATTGCTATCATTTTCTCCACTGCCCTATTGAACCCCGTATGGTCTCCCCGATTCCGTATGGACCAAACAATTCGATCGGACAATTGCAAAATATTTCGACGCGAGTGTGTAGGTAAAAATTGACATACCGAGTCCTTTAAGTCTCTTTATTTTTATCAGAATTCCGCGGTTACAATATGTTTCGGTAGCGTGTATTCGACGTATTCGGCGAAGCGAAATTACGACCGTTCCTCACGAACGCCGACGAGATGCTGACGCTGGGCGGAAGTAGTACTTCTCGCCACAACCGACCGCGCATGACGCAACACAAGATGGAGCTACGAAGTTCCCTCTAGCATGGTAAACTACTGACTTACCGACTGTCCGGAACAACCGCGAAGGATCGCCGATGCACGGGTCACCGGCTTTGTCACTTCTGCATTTGATTTCGGCATGAACACTACTATATTTTCGAATTTTGATTTCGGCACTCGCGAACTGCCTTTCGAATACGGATTATTCAAAAAATTGCGTCACTGGATCGAGGCGCACACCATAGTATTGTATATACTGTAACACGAATGTTACTTTCCGCCGTCTCGAGCCCAGGGGGCACCGGTGTAGGCGTCCGGTGTTGCGTAAGTGACACCGACGAACCTGGCGATCGGTACGGCCCTGCCGGGAATCGCATCGCGATAGGCCGCCTCGACAAGGCAAGGACGGGAGAAAAACACGCTGCTCAGCGTGATTGTCGATTTACGCGGCGCGGTATCGGCCATTCTTGGTTTTGCCGCGAGCGAGAGCGGAGTACTGTATATCAAGTCATTGACGTGTTCAGAGTCGCATACGAGTTACGAGTCGCTATCGAGATTTTTGAGCACAAGGCGAGGAGATCGAGTACGAGGCGTGTGTCCCTGCGTGGACCAACAACGGGAATCACATTCAATGTAAGTGGACAACGGCCGATAATCGGCCTTATTTATATAATAAATTGATATAATTTATCCTTAATTGTACCCATTTTTCTCCTTCGTTCGAATCCCATCCTTCGGTCGTTTTTCCCGAGTGAAGTGACCGCGAGATCGGATTCCCATTTCGCGATTTCAGGCGCGGATAGAGCTGATCCCCTCTGGGACAGCTCATGCTCTCGTGAGCATTAGTGCGGGAAATATCGAGAAAATAACCCCGAGCTAGCCGGGCTCGGGCGCAAAAGAAAGGTTCGCCCGAAAGATCCACGCGTGCTAAAGGCAACCGCGGATCGACCGATTCGGCCGTCAGCGATTTCGCTTGGCGTGGCGTCCCATCCGGACGCCAAAGTTTCATAGTGAAACGGCGAAACACGCTGCGGTGCGGCCGAAGCGGCTTGTGGCCAAGAAACAGTACATTTTCCGTTGCCCCCTTGTATTATATAATAAGATAATTTTGCGTTTCGATTTTCCCGTCTTTGTCTGGCGCCGGTGATAATTAAGAAGCTCTTTTTTGGTCGAGTCGGCAGAACCCAACTTATGGACTCCATATTTTTCTTCTATTCTTTTTGCTTATTAATAATACATTTATTTTTATTATTTATTTTAATTTTTTGTTTTGTTTTGTACCTGTTTGCTTATGAGGCTAAGACTGCCGCGGGTGCATGGTCACAGTGTTGCAGCACTGAAAGAATGTGGAGTACGGTGAGGAATTGCGTATGCTGGCAATAATGATGCACAATGTAACTAAACATAATTTATTGAACTTGGTTGATCACGAGTACATGTACGCGGCCGGTAAATCTTCGAACCACGAATTCGTGATGATTTTAATTCACGTTTACTTGTGTAATTACGGACTTACTGGAGCGCGATTTCCTACGACCGCTCAGATGTTGCGAATATGAGCGTTTTTCGATTTATGCGATATTTGCGAAAATTGCGATGATGCTAATCTGCGTTCTGTGATGTATAAGCACTGCAGTGCGCGATTGCGAGTGTCGCCTACTGCGACCCGATTGGTGTCCTTTATCGGTATTCGAACTTCGCAATGTCCGTATTGGGTTCGAGAATGCGTAGAAGCAAAGTGCTGCTCGCAATTTTTATCTTCTTCGTTTACCGTCGCGTCGGATTTAAATGTTCGTCGAAATGTGTGTTTGATTTGCATAATCCGTTACCAGATAGCGAATGACTTTTGTTTTTCGACCTCGTGCGTCGATCCCCACGACGAAACAAAGCAAAGCGCGGCGGTAGCCGAAAACGCGTTGCTCCGAAATGCAAAAATCGGACATATAGCGAAACGCGCAACTGCTCTGCGAGCTAGCCGAAGCTCGAAATCGCCGATGCCCGCGAACGAGGTGTATCGGCGGAACTCGAAACCCGTCGCATCGTTGCGAAAATTGCGAATAGCGATGCAAGATCCCGAACAACACTGTTTTATGATATGCACAGACGATAAACAGTTAACATATAACTTTTATATGTTGTTTTTCATAATTCCACCTCTACGACGATGCTCGGGAACGACAGATATTGACATCAACGGGGGTGACTCTACTCGGGGAGGTGACGGTATATCTCGATTGGGATCTTCTGTGGTGGTTTCAGGAGGAATGTGTAACTTTATATCTTTGATGTAGATGCGATCACGCCAGTCTTCGGGATCGTAGGGTGCGGACGATGACGTGATGAGATATTAATTTTGTACGGGGGTTACGAGCAAAATTTAAAAACGGACGGTCAATCGATGAGGTGGACGTCCTAATCGCGATGATCATGGGAGACGAATGTGCTGATCCTCGTTTTGAGGGTCCTAGTAACGGGCTCGACGGGGTTAGCTAGGGCGTGGTAAGTGGGACTCGGGGTATGGGAAATACCGAACTGTTTCAAATGTAGGTAACGTCATATTGGGTTGCATATCGGGGGAACCCTATCTATTTATAACAAGATCATCGAATGCGTCCATTATGGCTACACCCGTAGCCGAACGAAGGTGCTTCAACTTATTTTGGAAACACGTCCTGGAAGACAACGACAAATTTATTTTGCTTTTTACTGTGGGGAAAGGGTCTCACGACATCTGAACTGACTGTCATCCAGGGGCCTTCAGTGATTCGTTCTCTCATTATTCCAACGGGGCGTTGTTGGGATACTTTTTGCCTTTGGCAATCGGGACAATGCGAAACGAAACGGGCTACGTCCTGGAATGTGCCGGGCCAAAAGAAGTCTTAGATAAGACGATGATATGTTTTATCCGCCCGAAGGTGGCTGGCTTGGGGACAACTATGCGCATCTTCGAGTGCACGTAAATGTGAATCGGCGGGGAGAACTAATTTCCGCGATTCTAAATCAGTAACGTCGGGCTTGATAATAGGGTGGGGTTTACAGTAATAAATCTTATCTTCAACGATACGCCAATTTGGATATCTGGATGGGAACTCGCGAATGTTAAGCATTTTCTGCCGATACCACGGGTCTTCGGATTCACAGATTGCTCACAACGCGGCATCGTCACTTTCATACATACGGGAGAGGGCATCGGGTACTACATGAAGGGTGCCTTTACGGTGGACGATTTTCATATCATGGGACTGCATTACTAGGGACCATCTCGCAAATGGTGGTAGCAGCATCGGTTAATTTCCGGATTTTCCCTGTACCACAACCTCATTCTCCATCTCTATAATTAATCTGAATCGCAAAATCTGTAAAGTAGTACATTCGGAGGACAAAGGGGTAGTTAATAGGGGCTCTCTAAGATCTAAATTTTTCTCAAAATTCTCCATCATTACGCTAAGTGTGGCAGCTCTCATACCGTCGTTAGCCTCTCGCAAAAATGGCGAAACGAAATTGAGGCATTCTACACCGAGGTATGAGCACGTTGCTCCGGAATCAACTAACGCTAAAATGGGGATAGCAAATACTAAATCTCAAAAAGAGATCAAATGCAGCTAAATCACGATATGGGAACTCTAAACGACTAGGTTCCACTTTGGGTTCTCTTTTATATTCTCACTATGAGTTTGAGTTTGAGTTTGCCGTGGTATGTTCGAATTTGTTTTTTCGTTGGCAGCCATAGTATCCGAGTTAATTTTAATTAGCAAATTTAAATCGCAGAATTTAAATCGCAGTATATACGTTAAACATGTCTACTCCTAATGAGAGACGGTGAATGACTAGGTCCCGAGTTCGAATCCCCGTCTGGCAATGTATTTCCGAATTTATAAAAATAAATATCGAAAATAAACATTGATGGCGAAGGTATGAATTCGGGACCGCTGTCGACCTCGATCGGAATTGCCGGTACCATCGGCGATTTTCCGCGGTCGGTACGTCGTGGGAATTACCTCGGATAAAGATGGGATAATATCCGCGTCACACTTGCAACGGCAGAGACCCCCGAATAGGTGTCTGACGATACCGACGTTTGGGTTAGGAGTGGCGGAAATTAGAAATTAAATTCGATATTTTTAACCTCAGATGTCATATTCTCCTGGTGGCCACTAGGGAACGTGTCATACCGTTGCAAAAATAGCGCAGTCCGTGCGACGAAACGAGAGTAAAAGTGTTACGGTTGGAACCGCGTTCTGTTGTACCACTATTAGTAGTTTGCCACAGGTAAAGATGCCGCTCTAGTCGGCTG
The DNA here is from genome assembly GCA_030522945.1 of Trichopria nigra. NCBI lineage: Eukaryota > Metazoa > Arthropoda > Insecta > Hymenoptera > Diapriidae > Trichopria > Trichopria nigra. Next base: position 16,910 of record JAPYZR010002593.1, read on the forward strand.
GGTCTACTGTGTCAAACAACTCCGATCTGCGCGGGTCAGTCGCTACTAGAACCTCGACAGCGATCATCGCGATTCATGCATATACGATCGGTGTGTGTTTTCGTTCGCTCCGTCGAAACAAAACGAAACCAATTCGCGATCGCAAATCGTCGAACTGTACGCGTTCCTACATATTGTCGCAAGTATCGACAAATAAAATAAAGTGCAGTAATCAAGAAGAAATGGAGTGTCTCTCCCTTTATCCTGTCACTTCCCTCCAACTCACGTCGTTGATCCAACCTAGCGGGATCGGCATTTAGTTATTCAGTTGCGCAGTTGCCGCAACAGTTTTTGGTCCTTCGAACAGGATACTGCTCAAAAGGGTAAAGAATCGCGAGCGGAAAGTGAGAAAAAAAGCATCGAGTAACGGCTCTCGGACAGCGTCCCTTGCTATCTCTCTCTCTATCTCTCGCTCTCGGGCAGCGTGAAAATCTCTTACGGCTGCAACACCGTGACCGTACAGCACTTTGCTAGTTTCCGAAACCTTTCGGAACACGCTATCGTGTGGGCATCTGCGGTCGGGTCTTGATTGGACCGAACGAAAGCTCAGTAATTTCCGCGCTCCGTCGCGTCACAAGTAATTCCGAGTCGAAGGCGAGCTGCTCGTCGCGCTCGGCCTCCTTCGGTGTCACTTCAACATGATACGGCGCACCTCGTGAGTCGGCAGGGCCTGCAGCGGCTTTCATACATCGCTGGCATTGCGGCGTGGTTCTTCGGCGAACTCGGTGCGGTTCGTACTTCACCGTGAGTCTATACGTTCGATCTCTACTACAAGGCCGCGGTCAAATCACTAGTGCATATAGACATTATGTAGTGAAGACAATTGTGACATTTATAGTGGATATAAAAGTGCCGTTTGGATTAAAGTGGCATTTCGGACCATATCGGACCAATTGGACACTCTGCTAGTCGAGCAGGAACAAATTATTGGGACTCTTGGACGAGCAGTTTCCAATTTCAAAAAAATTAGGAAAAAAATGTAAACCTTGCAGTGACACGCAGTCGTCATGCAATATTGAATAGCAATTGGGAACGTTGCTTAGCAATAAACCATAAAATCGAAGCCATTGCTGACGATGTTGACAGGAAGACAAGGCCCTACTTCACGGAGGCAATATTTCTCACCGCACAGGAGCTCTACCTGGGGGCATCAGACTACTTCGCTTCAACTGCAGCTAAGTTTGAAATCGATACGGAAAACAGTTCTGTTTCTCCCGTTTCCCACAATACTGGCACTACTGACGTTTAAGGTCAAAGTAGTACTTCCTTTTTATTACCGCGAATCTCAATTCCCAAATTCTCAAGAAATTATATAGAATGGACTAATTATCGCGATCTGTGAATGGCAACGCAGCTTTGTCAAATGTACAAAAATTGCATCATTTAAAATCAAGTTTAAGGGGCGAAGCAGAACAACTCTTAAAAAATGTAACAGTTACCGACACTAACTATGTATCGTCGTGGGAATCGTTAAATAAAAGGTACGGGAATAGTCGCGCTATCGTGAACGCGCATGTAACGTCAATATTCAAAATTGCACATGTAAGGTCGGAGAGTGCATCTGAGTTAAAAAAAAATAAGAGATGTTATGAATGACCATATGGCCGCGTTATGAAATCTTGACAGATCGGTCGACGAGTGAGACGACTTACTTGTCGTGTTTGTAGTCGAACGTCTTGATAATTCGTCACGTAAAGATTGGGAATTTCATCTCGGCGATACCCCGCAATTTCCAACTTACGACGGGCTAGACAAATTGATTTCGACGCAAATTAGAGCGCTAAAGTCGATGTCTGCAACGCAAACGTCGCTGCGTCCTTCGTCTACACATTCGTCCTCATTATCGATAACAAAACATAGTGAAATTACACGTGCTTGTTTAAACACAGAAAATCCGTCGCGTTGTTTATTGTCCGAAAATCGACACGCCTTATATCAGTGTTCGGTCTTTAAAGGTTCTACTTTACAGAAACGACAACAGATCGTTCATGACAAGCGCTATTGCTTTAATTGCTTACGACAAGGACATGCGAGCTCGCAATGTCCGAGTAAGTACCAGTGTGCTATCTGTCAGAAGCAACATCATACGATGCTTCATGAACCGGATGCAGCTCGGGCGCATCCTCTTAATCCAAATGCTCAACCATATGAAGAATGTCAAACCGAAAAATGCAATAAAAATTCGGACACACCGTTACATACTCCGACGGAGACTGTAGAACGTAAGCAAATAGATTCACGCGCTCTTACTATACATAGTCATACTACACGCGGTACACAATCATCTGTTCGGAGCACGTCACTGCCGACAAAAAAAAAGGTAACCAAAAACGTATGGCGTGAATAAAAGAGTTTTCACATGATATTACCCCCTCTTAAAGTTGTAGCGGACTGCTTGCTATATTATAAACGAACAAAGTCCGACATACAAAATATATAGAATACAATTCATTTAAGAAAAAAATATTAACGAAAGCGCGGACCGTATAGACGGACTGATTTCGTTAAGAAACTCTTAAATAATGAAATAAGAAAGATACTCGCTAAGAGTATATCTAAAAGCGCGGACCGCATAGAGAGGCCCGAACATCTACAG